>JASAND010014114.1:0-17339 GCA_030248195.1 Trissonchulus latispiculum
CAAAACTAGAGTTGTAGGCCGGTGGCGGGCCGCGGGCCGGGCCAGTTTTTAACACGGTAAATAGCAATTTTTCAATAAATTTCGGTGCAATTTCAAGTCTACAATCAAAATTTCATTTACGGATTTTCAATGGCTTTGTCTTAAGATGATTAATTACACATAATGGAAGTTAGAATCGAGCTGTGTCTGTATCTGTGTGTTTAAGGTTGTTATATGGTGGCTACTTATTGGATGTACCTAATTTTAAGTTACGTCTATGAGAATTGTGTGGAAGCTTTTTATATGTGAACATTGTCGCAAAACAATTGGAATGAAAACATTCGCTTATATAATTAGGTTTGATGGTATTGGTATTGATGTAAGGGGGCATCGTTCGCAGTTTAAGACGCAGTGCTCTTGCTTGCGATTGTAATTGCTAATTTGAAACGTAACCAACATCCAAAACCTTGTTAGACAAACTAAATCAAATTTGGTTTAGTTGATTCCCTGTTATTGGTCATGTAGATTAGACCTTTATGTCAAAATCAAGCACGTGGACAAACTTAACACAAGAGACTTAGTTTGAGGAACTGAAAAGCTTCAAAATAAGTAGGACAGAATCTTTGAAAAATAATGGAATAGGAATTGTACAAAGTTAAGAGTGGAGTAGGAGCGACTGCTTAGATTTGTATATGGATAATGTGTGGAATTCTGCATAACAATGTGATATTTACCAAATACGTAATCGACTGACCAGTGACCACTTGTTATTGCTATTTGTTGTTTGTGAAAAACGGAAGACATAAAAATAGCCCTAAAATAAGTTGAAATTAGACGTAAGACATGTTGAAATCAATTACCTAATAGTTCGGCCCGTAGAAATTTCCGGCCCACGTGGCCCGGCCCGACACCGGCCCGCGGGCCGGTGGCGGGCTGTAGCGCTTCTACCAGGGCTGGTGGACCAAGAACAAACCAAGGACAAGCCCAAGACGGGAGGCGTCAGGCACCCTTGTACCCACGAAACCAGGACCTAGAAGAGAGAAGGGAAGAGGGAGGTTCAGCTTTTCACTCACCATTGAAAGTAAAGAATTGGTCCCGCCCCAGGGATCGAACCACGGCCTTTCTGCTCTATAGTCAGACATGCTAACCAACTACACCACGGGACCATCAGCTGAACTCCCGTTACATGCTTATCAATCTTTCCTATGCCTGCTTCCCTTACAGGGCCGCGGGCTGCGGGTCGGGCTCGGGCCGGGCCGGACCGGCACGCAAAATTTTCTTATTTTCCAACACTACTTACGTCCGGGGACGAGGCCCTCCCAGTAGAGCGTTCTAGTCAAGATCCAAAGCTCGGCAGTTCGAACCCAGCCCTAGACACTTCATTTCTTTCAATACTCATTTTTGACGTTGATATTTAACAACACTGACATTTAGCACTGTCACTTTAACAAACACGAACTTTAACATAACATCTGACACGGATACTTAACAAAGAAATAGGGTCTCTCCGATTAAAAATGTTTTAAAATTGACCAATTTAAAATTAGGTATTGGTACTGCCGGCCGGGTATCGAAAAAATCTGAACAAAGCACAATAATGTTCATGCAGCTACTAATTTTTATACTATTTGAAACTTTTATATCAAATGTCAAAATCCAAAATTTTTGCATTTCAATATCAAATAGTGTTGGGATTGGCCGGAGTTTGAAGTTGGCCGGCCAACGGCCAATTTCCAACGGCCAATTGGCTGGCCGTTGGCCGTTGGTCGCTCGTAGGCCGTTGACTGTTTCTTGGCCGTAAGCTATTGGCCGTTCTTAAGCAATTTGTCAACGTTGGCGAGCTGGAATTTACTATTTTTATTCGTCTACCGTGCTTAATTAGGCGTCAACTTAATTAAACTTAAACAAACATTTAGCTCTGTTTTAATTTTGCTGGAGGACCGCAATAAAGTGATGAGACGTTCACCGCCAATTTAAAAGCTACGTTGTTAGCACACTTAAAATTTGCATACAATTAGCATATTTTTATGCCGCCATTGGCCGCACCGTCCAATGCACAACACTAATATCAAAGCGGATTCAGTCCCCAGTAATCCCACCATCCCATATCGGACGAGATGCCGCAAACTGTAGTGACAATGAGTATTCCCAGTTTAGGTAATTAGCCAGGCTGTGTGCATTGAGCAATTTTTTGTTGTTTTTTCTTTGAAGTTTTTAGAGTTTGAAAGATTTTAAGTTCTTCCTTCTGTCGATCACAATGTAGTCAGATAGGTTCTCGCCAAAATTAGTAAGGTGCTTGGCTCGTCTGTGTAGCATATATACGGATTTCGCAGAGGGATACGGTAAAAAGGTGTGTAGAGATTACGTAGATGACACGTTGACAGCTCTTTTATATTGCTTGACAAACTTTTAGAAACTTTTCCAAGTGTTAAATCGAACTATATGATGCATCGATGGATTCGCTTTTCTACAGTATTCTCTTCCAACATTGAGTCTTTTTGTAGAAGAGTAAAAGACATGGCCATTTTAAATTAAAAATGCCTGCCTAGGTATGTATATATATATGTCGGTAGGGAGAGGTAGAATAGATGTGCAGCCCAAGAGCTCACAAACTACACCCGTTTAACAAAGGATGAAAGGATGACAGACTTTAAAGAAATATTAGGTACATCCTTCCAGATAATGCCGATTTTGAAGTTTAGACCCTGGTAATGTGGAAAGTGATTTAAGAAAGCTCAAAATCTGTACCAACCCTCATTTTAGTTAAAAGATAGATTAAGTATTAAGATTTGACTCAGCGTTAGATGCCATCCACCGACTAGGAACTCTTCTGACTAAGAACACAGTTACTAAGAACACACTAATTACAAGTGGTGTGACCAGATGTACGGCACTCAGTAATACTACTACAACACTTGACAACTGGCGGCGTTGCAAATCGAGGAGAACTGAGAGATGGCTGCAAACGAGGCTGTACATGTCTACCAACAGTACGGAAGCGAGCTCCAGAGAAACTATGAGCGACTTCGGCAACGATTCGGCGGACGGCAACAAGAGAGCCAGCAAAAGTTGCAGGACTGGCAACAACAAGCCCAGGACATGGTCTAAAACGCCAAGCCTCAAATGGATGCTACCCTCAACGACGTAAGAATACATATACTAAATAATAAATTTTATGGTCTACAATCTGAAACTATTTAAATTGTTATGTGTGTATCGTTATTAGAGTTGTGATGCGGGCCGGTGGCGGGCCCGGCCCGGATTTTTCGACGACGTCCCGGCCCGCAAGATTTCAAATAGGCGGCCCGCCACCGGCCCGCGGGCAGGTGGCGGGCCGCGGGCCGGGCCGGTATTTTTGTTCGTTAAATAGCAATTACATTTCATATTAAAATTTACAATTGCGGTAACAAACTCGGTGTGAACCTGACTTCATCAAAATTCCCAATTCTGAAGACACAAGCTTTCCACGAGTGCACAATTCGGAATCATAGCCCTATCTTGGTATTGTTAGAACATCAAAATAATCGCATATAAATATCAAAAATCAGTTCTGTGGTGTGCTTTTGTAAAGTTGGAAGTGTACGAACTAACCAAACTTTACGAGTGGGAAACTGTGCACAAGGAGAACGTCGAACCTGGAGGAGATGTAGTTCCAGTCGGCCTAACTAACCTCACCAAAATTGCCTAAGTGAATCTTACCGAACGGAGTTTAACCGCCGATGAAGAGCAGAGACTCAAGTATAAAAGACCTACCCCAAATTTGCTGAAATATACACGCTTAAAACAACTAATTACCTACCCAATTAATCTTAGAAAAAGCCCTACTTACCGATTACGCGAGTCTAATACAAAAACCTAACTAAAATAGACGCCCTAAAATGGCCCAAAAATGAGACCACATTTACTTTAGAAATATGCTGGACAGAGGGGCGAACCCCGAGAAGCGTACAATAAATTTGAATAAACTACAGTGCAGAAAATCAAGCCTAACTAAATAGTACACAGGGTTTAGATACCAAATAAAGACACAAGATAATTTCTGACAGACCAAATGAATACAATAAACACGCTACAAAGAACTAGCCTAGTAAAAAGAACCTAAACTTTCAGAGAAATTTTAAGGAACTTCATAGAAATTTGAAAGAAAGAATAAAAAGAGAAACTACTTCTAAAAGAAAGATAACAAATTATTATCTGCTTACAAGAAAGAATAATAACAATGATGTGGCTCTACAGGGACAATCTGGAGCTCACCGAAGCTTAAAGTGGTACCAACTTTAAACTATATTGTAGAAAAGTAAGCACAGCAAATAAATAGGACTTGGGGAGGCAAATTGGAATACACACGACCGCTCGCAATGACGGAAAAACACAAGACTTAATAAAACCAGACGTCTAGACAGGACAAGTTTTGAAACAGCGTGGGTGGTTTTGATTGGATGAATTTTAAGACCCCCTTGAAAGACAAGATGCTGGGAGAGACTCTTAGCGAAAATCGACAAGTATGCAGCGCCACCTAGTGACTAGGCTGGCTGATACACATATACGTAATTTACACACGCACACAATAAAAACTCAAGCAAAAGACTTTCACATAAATTTCAAAACAATAATTTCAGACTAATTTCACAGCACACTTTCAACACAAATTATACACATTACAATTTACTCTTAAAAATAACATTTCCTGCATAATTTCAACCAATATAATTTCAAACACACGCATTAATAATTTTAGAGGGCCGACGTCACGCCGTCTCTGTACATCTCCCCAGGGCTTACCGCCCGAGCCCCTGCGAGGGCCAACATAACCAAAAAGTAGTCGGAAATTTAAACTCAGAAAGTTTTAGACGAATTTTTGGTAAATGGGTCTCATAACATACGCACGAAAAATACGAGTAATAATACATGGCAAGTTATAAAAACAAGAAAACTAACTAAACATGACTAAATATAGGGACATAGTTAAGGCTGACTTGGCGTCAGCAGACTAGTGACGACCAGCTAGAAAAATGCGCTTGGGAACTGCCATGATTTTGCCACAGGGACGGTGCGCAATTGGGGAAAACCAAGTCCTCCAGCCGTCACGGCGAGGTACAAGTACCCATATAAAAAGAAAACGAACTATAAAAAGAAGAAAAGAACCGGAATATCAGCTTCATGAGAGCATATTCAGGCTAAGGTACGGAGGTAACCTCTCGCACAGCTCACAGAGCGCAAATTTCGACTGGGTGGGAGGGTGGGCCTAAGCTCGCTCGACTACCTCACTTCCCTTCGGATCTTCCGCAAAATTTAAGAACCAAAAATGTTATTAGAATAAGTTAATTTAGTAAAATTTAAGGTTTAGTAAGTAAATTCCAGTGTTTCGCGTAAGATTAGGAGTAAGTTTGTGGAGTCTTTAGGTAAAATATAAATAATTAAAATTAAAAGAAGGACTACAAGGTAGTCCAAAACATGCTTAAGCATGTATAAAATGAACCAAAAGTGTACAAAGAATTCCCCAAGTACCCTCGTGGCACTATAATAGTAATTAAAATTAAATTAGGAGGGGGTTAAATGGGGTCTAGAAGTTAACTTAAACGCGAAACACCGGTTAAAATGTAAGTAAAGTTCCTTTAAAATAGGAGATTTTGTAGAAGATCCTCCCAACTGCGCTGCAGGCCCTAGGATAGAAGGGTCGTATAATTCGGGAGCTACTTTGGCGCACTGGAGAGGGACACAAAACTGACAGTAAATAAAATTTTGACTATAAAAACCAAACATTGGGTACAATAGGGCAGGAACAGTTGGGACTACTAAATAAGCTAAAATAGTTTTGGTAAAAAGTGGCGGCAGATAGGGGAAACGGCGGGACCTAACTGGTTCGCCACACATCCTCTGACGTTACGTCAGGTAACAGGGAGTAACAAAATACAAAACCCGCAAAACGAATCAAACCCGTTAATAAAACTGTAAAAGTAGTAAGAAAAGCTTCAAGAAAAGAATAAACCAAGTTTTAGTAACATTTTTGAAATATATTTTGGTTGAATGATTAAAATACACATAATACGCACGTAAAGCTAACTGACAAGAATTATGCAAAGAACCACAGACAAAATCACTACAAGGTACATAAAATTTAGGTTAAATTTTTAAAGTAATACTCAAGAAAAGGATAAAATGGTAGTATATAGGTAAGAAAACTTTATAAATTTTAAAAGAATACTCGAAAAAAAGGTTAATTTTTTAAAGGTTACGAGCACAACATGTAATACTGGTAAGCCTGGCAAAAATAACTATAATGACATTAAAGCATACATTTATAAAACTAGTTCAATGAAATCACAAAAATGCCACAAAATCGTCTTCTGTCGTTATGATGAACCTCCGCCGTTATGGTGATAAAAAAATTAGAAAATAATCGTCACGACTATTAACTGTACAGAAGGTAACCCGGTCACCGGTATTACCTTAATCTACGCCGGGAGGGCTCAGAAATCGAACCATAAAGGACTGGAAGGATCGAGGTAATGTCGGTCGTTAAAAGCCTGCAGGCCTTTATCCGTCAATGCCGGTGGTTCCTCGTAACCCCATGTCGGATCGTCCTGGGCTACGCACACAGTGGGGTCAACCCACCGTGGGACTGGCATAGCATTACCGACGCTATTAACCATGGGAACTGTATCGCCTGGATGGTAGGGTTCCAATTTCTCAACCTCGGTGAGAGGATGTCGCAGTTCTTTTTCCTGTACCCGAGTCGCTGGGTGAGTCGCCCACCCAGTTAGATGAGGGTGAATCTGTGCAAAGTTCACTCCCAATTCGGGAGCATAACGGAACCCTTGTCGCTCGGTCACCGTTGTGACTGCTCCTGCCTGTCCCAGGGGTAACCCCTTAGGTAGCTGTGCCGTTCTGTCCAAAGGATTGTAGACTTTGATATAGTTGACTTGGGAGGACACTTACAGGACTCCAGGTACAGGGTAGACCTCATAGTCTACTAAGACCTCGTCCGATGGTTCGAATACAACTGCTTGGTTTATAGCAGGATTTGCTGCTCCGTCGAGCCAGCAACGGACCGGCACAATAACCTCAGATCGTGGAGGTAGCTTGCATGTCTCCCTCATGCAGTAATAGACCGTACACGATACGGCTAAACTGAAACGATTAGCTAACGCCTGCAGATCACCTGGGGTTAGCAAGGGCACCTTCTTCTTGTCACAGAGCAGAAGGTGTTGATGTGGGAAAATCACCCAGTTATGATCCGCCTGGAAATCATAGCCGATAATGAAGTCTTGTTGCAGACTATTCGTGACGTTAAAATGATATTCGTACCAAACGCCATGCAACTTAAACGAGATCTTGGTTGTACCCAATATCGCTAGGCTCCGGTCATCGGCTGCCGTGTCTACCTCCGTAGCCTTTGTTTCATCCAGATGTAAACGTCCATTACTGTTAATTTGGTCAAAGAATTGCTTGGACATCAAGCAAATATTAGCACCTGTGTCCAACAGGGCTAGGGTCTTAATGCCCTTGACCTCCACGATAACGTACGGACTTTTCTTCAATGCTATATGGGTACATTGTGAGACAAAGAAGGGCGCTGTTCCGTTCAAAACAGAGAGTACCGCTCTGTTTAGATGTTTATTTTGAGCTGTGGGTTGCCCACTAGCTTCCTCGTTGTCACTTGTTTCGGCTTCCAGGTTAAAGTCGGCTCTTCGGACTGGGTTGAGAGCAGCCCGAAGCTGTTCTTCTAGGTCCCATGTACCGTACTTGGTCCCAATATCATTAGAAGTCACTTCTTGCTGATTTACGGTGACCGTATCATTTTCCAATGGATTTGCGGGCGTAGCAGCCATCTCTAGTGGTGTTATTGTAACGTCCTTTTGTTGTGCTGTAGTGCCGTCCGAATTAGCGGAAATAACTTCCTGCTGAATATGCACTGGTTCCTCTTCCAATGGTGTACTATCCAGCACTATAATCTCGTTAGGGTCATTTAGTCGTACGCCACGCCTGCCTTTCCTCGGCTGCGGGGGATCCTCGGACCAGAGGGGTTGGTCCGGTTCACGGAGTACACCCTTTTGTTGAAGCTCCAGTGTGCGTTCATAGTCTCTTTGTGCGAATTCAGCCAAGAGTTGTTCAAACTCTTGCATAGATTGACGTACCTGATCCGTCACGGACGTTACGTTCACGGACAATTGTTGGATCTGCTCCCCAATAGACTGGGCTACCACGTGGGCCTGCTCGACCGCTCACAACCGCCCAGCCATGCCTGATAGGCGCATAGTCCTGCACTTATAAGAGAGCGAATCTGTTCTGTGTGGGAACCGCTGCCTGCTCAGTACCTGAGGAGGCTTTTGACCTCCGGGTTAGTTGTTCCCATTTGCGTCCGTGTCTTTTCGAAGTTTTAAAGGCGTTACTGGAGTACCTCCAGTACCATGAACTTCAACAGGAGCAAGAGTTAATCCTGAACCCCCTGCTTCGTCATCAGAGGCGTCACTTTCAGTGAGTTCTCTCCGTGTTGGATTATTTACCGTGGCCCATGGCTGCAAGTTGCCTCCTCGTTTCGGTGGAGACGTGTCGGTGACCACTATTCTGGGTGGTTTTCGTTTACCGGCTGGAGTCTCAGGTACTACCTGGGTAGAGGTAGAAATATCAGCTACTGGGGTATCCCCAGTGCTTACTGCTGAAAGCCCATTACCAGTAGGGTGGTTATCCCCAGGGCTTTTAGCTTGCTCCCCATTTACAGGGGCCTGGTCTTCCCCAGGGCTTTTGCGATTAGCCCCTACCACAGGTTGGTCCTCAGTAATCGACAGTTTCCATTACCGTAACGGCAATATAATCCGAATGGGGTCTGTCTGAACCTCCTTAGATGTTGAGGTCTTGCGTTGCCTCCTAGCCGTACCCGTCCCGGGTTGCCTGTCTCGGGTTTGCGCTGCCATGACGGCAGTGTTCTCTTGCCACTTCATGGCTTTACGCAAAACGGGAAGCATATTCCATTCTGTTCCTGGTGCTCGCTTCCACTTCTTCCGATCAGGCTCACATCAGATCACATTGTTCACAGGCTCCTCCGTCTCCGAAAGGCTTTACTTCCTTACGCCATCTATTCCAATATTTGTGTGGCCGAAGGTTACCTTCGCCATCATAGATGACATCACCCGCATCGGGGAAGCCCCCATTAGCTAGGACCACTTCCTCTGTCGGAAACCATTCGGCCCGTCTCCGTACTTGTTTGCAGGTTTTACACTTGCATTTCCATTGATTAACCGCTTGGGTCGCCCGAGCGTGAAGTTCAAAAATTGGGTGGCCATAGTCTTTCTCTGGGAGAGGGTCAGCCCCTTCCGGATGTTCGGCCTCGCTGTCACTCTCGGAGTCGCTACTCCAAAGGCCACCACGGTTCCAGCAAGGGTCCCTCTTGACAGCTTCAATCATGTTAATAATGTTAGTACTAGTTGCTTGCACCGCACAGACCATTCCGCCAGTCGGGTTTGCCGGTGCGGGACACGGGTCCAGGTCTACTGCCCGCGTCCCGCCTCCTCGTTTCCCTGCTCTGGGAAACCTTCATACCGGCGTGGACCCACGTAGCCTCTGCTTATAGAGCGCGGC
The DNA here is from genome assembly GCA_030248195.1 of Trissonchulus latispiculum. Lineage (NCBI taxonomy): Eukaryota > Metazoa > Nematoda > Enoplea > Enoplida > Ironidae > Trissonchulus > Trissonchulus latispiculum. The sequence goes on from JASAND010014114.1 coordinate 9,559, forward strand.
CGTACCGGCTGCCTCTACTGTTGGCCTCGCTGATCCTGTTGGCCTTGCTGTGGTTGAGGGTCCTGTTGGTTACGGAAGTCTTGATTCCGTTGACCTTGATTACGCTGGTCCCGGTCATAACGACTCCGGGCAGGAGGGTTACCCTCCTGATCACGCACGCCGTACCTTGTGTGGACATTGCCTCTTACCTGGTTCTGGTTCTGGCCATTCTGGCTCAGATACTGCAGATAATCTGGGCATTGTTGCTGTCGATGCCCCACGAGGCCGCAGTACCAGCACCTACCCGGTGCTTGACGTAATGGTGGTCGCTCGTCATTACGCTGATAACCTTGGTTGCGACCCTGGTTCTGCTGCGGTTGTTGCTGTGGGTTCTGCTGGTTCCGCTGGTTCTGCTGGGGTCTCCCCTGCAGAGCGTTATTGCATTGTGGACCCTGGCTTTGAGCACTAAAGACCGTAGCGGCTTGTTCCCGGTCCAGCTCCACCTGTACCGACTCTACGATATGTAGAGCTCGGGTTATTAGGTCGTTCTTTCGTACGTGAGGCCAAAACTGGATGTGCGCCAGGGGAGCGGCCATTCTAGATCGCAGTTCAGACTTCAAGCCTCGTTTAAACTGAGCGACCACTTTCTTTTCTCGATCGAACCCAGTTTCAAACGGAAATGCTTGTACCGCTAGCAGACGTAACGCTGCCGTATAATCGTGCAGTTTTTCCTGCGGTTCCTGCATCCGGCTATAAAATTGCTCCGCGTATTGCTCCGTTGTTACCGGCAATGGCCCGTACAATTGACGGATTCTAGTCACTAGATCCTCAAAAGTGTCAGGTGGACATGGGGTCATAGACTCTTTGACCTTGTCGTCTAACAGCGTCCACAAAATTCTGTACTTCATGTTAGAGGGTACGTCATGTACCTTAACCGTGGTTTCAAAATTAGCGAGCCAGCTAGTAAACTTGATGTTACTCTGGGATCCTTGAAAAGGCTTGGCACCTTTAAACCCTTTCAGGTATTCCCCCAGATGCTCGAAGCTTTCATAGGATGATGGCTCTCGGGGTTCTCGAGTTTGCGGTCGCTGCGACCGTTCTCGACGGGGCGCGCTGTATTCCCGTTCACGGGAATACCGGCGAGGGCTCGACATCCGCTGTACCAGCGGTGGAGACTGCTGGACCCGTGACGAGGTTCTAGACTGATGGGAATATTCCCTACGGCGGCGGGATGGTTCCCTGACTGGTTCCCTGACCTGGTCATCAGATGAGTCTAGGTCAACTAGGGGCGGAGCTCTCCGTTCATTCCCCCGACCACGGTAAATGGGCTCCGGGCTCGGATGCCTCGTCACAGGAGATTGTCCCATCTGATATGGGGGAGCGCCCGCACTTGGGTCCTCTCTAAGACTTGGCCACAAACGGAGTAACTCAATGCATACCCGAGGGAAAGTACGCTCCAATGCTTCCCATATTTCCATAGGGAGCCCTGCTATCCATGCAGTAATAAGGCCTCGGATCACGCCGTACTCCTGACTAGTCATGTTGCGCACCCGAAACATCCCCTCCAAATCCCGTTGCGGGACCGGAGGTTGTGCCGGGGCCTGGGGTTGATCCCGTAACGGGACCACCCAGTCATCCATCGGTCCACGTACCCGTGGTTTCCGGTCGGGCTCCGGGTCGGGGTCACTACCGCCCGGATGCTGGCTACTGCTTGCCCATTTCGTTTGTTTTACACGGGTCAGGTCTATATGCGCCGTAGACCGGAACCAATCCGGGTACGTCTCTCCTCTGCGGCTAAGGACGGGTGAACGGCAATAGTGGCATATTGCCTGACTGCCGGCGCAAAAGCGAGCTATCCGACCCCAGCCGAGGTCGTTGTTGGTACAATTCCAATTCCAATTGGGTTAGAAACGCACGTAGGTCCCTTACGTCGGAAATACCAGGCAATGGTATTTCCGAATTAGCCTCCTTTTTCTGAAGGTCAGCTCCAATGCGGGCTAATCTGCGTCTGACATATTCGAGTTGTTCTCGAACCGTTGCTTGGTCGTCCCACTCGTCCTCGCTGGGCTCTTCCGAAGCCGGTGACTGAAATTCACCCTGGTTATTAGAGGTCCCGTTCTCTTGTTGGTCATCCGGGACACCCGGATCCATTGCGTCGTCATCAACCTCTTGTTTCGAAGAGGCTTTACTCTTAGCCGTATCGGACCGTAACACCTGTCTGCTGGATCGTCGGATAGTCGGATCACCCGGCTTAGCTGAGGCCTTTGACGATTTCACAGGAGAATGCAAAACCGACATAAATTACAGTTAGTCACACGTAACGTGGGCTAGCTAAATACCAATGTATACGTACCGTATACACTGTTCCAGAAATTCCGTTAAAAACTCGGGAAAACGCACAGAAAAAATTAAGAAAAATGCGTGAGATCAGAAAAATTAGTTAAAAACAAAGACCTATAAAAAGGAGAGAACCGAAGCAAAAATTACTAAAAACTGAATAAAAATAAAAATAAGGTCGTGGACTGGCAGCCTAATGTAAAGTTGGAAGTGTACGAACTAACCAAACTTTACGAGTGGGAAACTGTGCACAAGGAGAACGTCGAACCTAGAGATGTAGTTCCAGTCGACCTAACTAACCTCGCCAAAATTGCCTAAGTGAATCTTACCGAACGGAGTTTAACCGCCGATGAAGAGCAGAGACTCATGTACAAAAGACCTACCCCAAATTTGCTGAAATATACACGCTTAAAACAACTAATTACCTACCCAATTAATCTTAGAAAAAGCCCTACTTACCGATTACGCGAGTCTAATACAAAAACCTAACTAAAATAGACGCCCTAAAATGGCCCAAAAATGAGACCACATTTACTTTAGAAATATACTGGACAGAGGGGCGAACCCCGAAAAGCGTAAATAAAGCTTTGAAATAAAGAATAAAAAGGGAAACTACTTCTAAAAGAAAGAGAACAAATTATTATCTGCTTACAAGAAAGAATAATAACAATGATGTGGCTCTACACGGTCACCCTGGAGCTCACCGAAGCTTAAAGTGGTACCCACTTTAAACTATATTGTAGAAAAGTAAGCACAGCAAATAAATAGACTTGGGGAGGCAAATTGGAATACACACGACCGCTCGCAATGACGGAAAAACACAAGACTTAATAAAACCAGACGTCTAGACAGGACAAGTTTTGAGACAGCGTGGGTGGTTTTGTTGGATGAATTTTAAGACCCCCTTGAAAGACAGGATGCTGGGAGAGACTCTTAGCGAAAATCGACAAGTATGCAGCGCCACCTAGTGACTAGGCCGGCTGATACACATATACATAATTTACACACGCACACAATAAATACTCTCAAGCAAAAGACTTTCACATAAATTTCAAAACAATAATTTCAGACTAATTTCACAACACACTTTCAACACATATTATACACATTACAGTTTACTCTTAAAAATAAGAGTAAATTGTACGTGGGAAGCGTCGGAACTGTCAAGACTATCAGCAAAAAACAACTGGACCTAGACTCTACCTATGTTGTAAGCAAATTTATCATCGTCTTAGAAATTAAATTAAGAAAATGGACAATAACAATAAAAAAATGGATTTAAAAATGGTCTTAAAATGAAAAATGAAAGATGAAAATGAAAGAATAATAAATATTTTTGATCACGTATGGGTTTACAGATTTTTCCCAAAGATTTGCTGATGATAGCACTCACTTCCATAGAAATATGAATGTGAAAAATATTTTGGAGTTTTATAAAGTTACAGTACATTGGATTATAGTACATGTTTTTGTTAGCATTATATTTCTACGGAAGTCAGATTAAAGATTAGAATATGTAACGACAGATTATCTTATGATCAATTTCTTTAAGGATTAAAATGGTCGCATTAAATGGATTAAAAATCATCCGGATTAAAATTTTAATTGCTATTTCTTTTATGCTGGATTAAAAGGATAAAGCGGATTAAAATTAACAAGCTTAATGTGACCATTTTTAATCCATTTTTAACCATTTTTAATTTTTAATCATTGATTGATTGAGTTGATTTTAATTAATTTAATCCTCCAATGTTTAATTCGTTTAGTCCGCGTAGCTGCACGAGGATTAAAAACTAGTTGAAAATGCAGGCGGCGGAATAAACGGGTTAAAATTAATCTTTAAAGAAACAGCGATTAAGCAGGTCGGATTAAAATTAACTCGTTGATTTCGTAATCTGAAGTGTGGATAAAGAAATATGATTGATTTAAAATTTAAATCCTAAGTGCATTAAAGAAATAGGACTATATTTAATCTGTTTAGCTTGTTTAAGTCACTGGGGTAAATTTTAATCCGTTTAATCCGAGGTGCTGTTTGTTTAATGCGGATTAATTTTAATCTATTCCGTTTAATCCTAGAATTAAGGGCCTTAGAATTAAATCTGATTTCCTGGTTAGAAATTGAGTTGAACTTAAGTCTTCAGCTAGTCCGCAGTTAATTTGATTTGATGATTTGATGCAGTTACCTAACGTCTTTGAAGCGTATGCAGTTCCTAATCCAAAGCAAAATTCTGCAATTTCAGGCAAATTTTGTAAATCTATCCCTGCAGTTGGCTCTCAGTGTTTTGGTTAATGCTGTGCAATTGCTCCAACCGGAATACAAATGCGGAGCCGGCTTGAAACTGCATCTGGGGATCTGGATTTTTGGCCTAGTCATGATGCTATGGAGCTTCAGTTGCATTTTTATTGGCATGAAAATGGGATGAAAAATTCGTGGAACCTTGGATGAGGTGTAGTTGGATGCCCCTTCCCCCTCTCATTGCCCCCCTCCCCTTTCCCCCTTCCCCCTTCCCCCTCTCCCTTCCCTTTCCCAGGCTGCGGGAGTTCTGCTGTAATAGCGCGATTGTCCTAACCCAACACGCCAGCGGAAGGGTCCTCCTCCTCCCCTCCCCAACCTCAGCTGCCTTCCCCCTCCCCCCTTCTCCCCCCTCCCTGGTCCCTGTTCTTCCCCCCTCCCTCTCCCCCGGGAGGGACGCTGACAGGGGTAAGGACTGCTAGATGTGGGGCATCTAGCGCGACTCCGAACCCAACCTCAGCTGCCTTCCCCCCTCCCCCCTTCTCCCCCCTCCCTGGTCCTCCCCCCTCCCTGGTCCCTGTTCATCCCCCCTCCCTCTCCCCCGGGAGGGACGCTGACAGGGGTAAGGACTGCTAGATGTGGTGCATCTAGCTCGACTCCGAAACCAACCTCAGCTGCCCTCCCCCCTCCCCCCTTCTCCCCCCTCCCTGGTCCTCCCCCCTCCCCTTCCCTCCCCTCCCCCTTCCCCCTCTCCCTTCCCTTTCCCAGGCTGCCGGAGTTCTGCTGTAATAGCGCGATTGTCCTAACCCAACACGCCAGCGGAAGGGACCTTCTCCCCCCTCCCCCTCTCCCTTTCCCCCTTCCCCCTCTCCCTGCCCCCCTCCCCTTCCCTCCCCTCCCCCTTCCCTGGATGGATGGATGGATATTTGGTGGTACGGCTCCGCTTACCCTGGCTGTCAATCAACTTCGCACAGTCACGTCCACGGTTACGGTATCCGTGACAGTAATCTCCTACGCGGGTCTGCTCCTAGTTACCTGGTGCGCTAGCCTCCACTCTTCAGTAGCGCCGGTGCCTGCAACCGCGGCCCTGCGAAGAAAGCTGGAATTTCATGTGACGGTACAGGTCATGGTTTTGGCGGCTGATCAAGATTCATAATGGACATTCTTAGTAAATTTTACTTTGAAAACAGTTTATAAATCACTGTGAAATAGTAGTCCATGTATTAATTGTACAACTCTGCCGGATACTTGTGCTTGTTCATATTAAAAAATCACATGTAATTTTTTGATGATGACTTAGCATTTGGGCACTCATCGGAGGCCCCTTTATGCTGCCTCTCCGTAGACCGCAAGCGGACAAGACACGGAGAGACGAAGGTCAAAGACAGAAAACAAGACCCCCAAGCCAAGCTGGCGTACGGTTATTTCGGACACACCCAGGGTAACATATGTCGTTTACCGACACATGCTGCCCCCCGCATGCCAATAGTGCCTAAGATGGCTGAAACCTTAGTAAGCCCGCTTGTAGGGCAGTGGTCAAACTGAGGGCTGCAGAATAGGGTCGGAGGTAAGGCCAAGCATCAGATAGGAAAGGAGGGAAAGTCAGCGATTGCATTATTTTTAGTTACTCCAACGTTTTAAGAAAGTACCTTTTCCTTTCTACTTTGTTTTAGGTAATTTATGTGTAGTTTATGAAGAAATTTATGAGTCATATTAAATTTAACCTTTTGATTCCGATTCAGGAATAAACACGGAAGGACCTTTTTCACCCGCCATGCCTATTGCTGATCGCAATCAACCTATCAATCATAGAACAGCAGAGCAATCAATGTTAAACTGTCTTAGTTAGACAGAATCAGACTCAAAGAAACAACTTAGCTGAAGTGGGATAAATAGTCTTGATCTTTGTTCTCCACTCACACTGTCATTGGCGTTCTGTTGGCACAGGAGAATCTCAATCTCTCCAATCCCAGTGTACAAATTCCATTTTATTTTGGTTTTTAGTTTGGGTTGCCAACAGTCGAGTCCTAGAGCATTAGCAGTAGTAAAGAGCCAGCAAATGAGGTAGCATTAGGGGGGGGAGGAGGGGGAGGTGGCGCTGCGGCGCTAGGGGGTGGATGAGGAGGCGGCGCTGTGGCCGACCGGAACCACGGTTGACCCAAGCTTAAAAGTGAAGTTTTTAATAGTTTAAGTTTTTAAGTTTTTAAAAAATTTTTAATCGCTGTAACGGCGGATTAAATTAATTAAAATCAATTCGTTTAGTCATTAAAAATTAAAAAATGTTGAAAATGGATTAAAAACGGTCGGATTAAACTAGCTAATTTTAGTCCGCTTGAGGGGGGGTCCATTTGTTTGGTCATTTTTTCGACTTTCTCCGATCTCGCTGATTTTTACATATTTTATTGTCCAAACGGTATATATTAACGAGTTTTTAAAATTAAAGTTGTAAGTTTTACGATTACTGAGTTCTCTTCTCAAAAGTTGAGATTTTCATGTGTTAAACATAGGAAATTAGAAAGTTGTCACTTTTTTCACGTGTCAGAGAAACTCGTCGAATGGTGCAAAATCGGATCCGTTCAAGCTTTATATCATATTAATTCTATGTTTCCGAACTGTGATTTGTAGGAATCGGAATTTTAAATTAGGTCTTTAAAAAATTTTAATGAATTTTTGAAGTATTAAAATATCGTATCAGTTCAAATTTTAATAATTCAATTATTAAAAGATCTAATTTAAAATTCTGATTCCTACAAATCACAGCTCGGAAACATGGAATTAATATGATATAATGCTTGAACGGATCCATTTTGCCATTCGTGAGATTTCTCTGGCGCACGGGAAAAAGTGACAACTTTTCTAATTTTCTATGTTTAACACATGAAATCTCAACTTTGAGGTGAAATTACTCAATAACCGTAAGACTTACAACTTTAATTTTAAAAACTCGTTAAAATATACCGTTTGGACAATAAAATATGTAAAAATCAGCGAGAACGGAGAAAGTCGGGAAAATGACCAAAAAATGGACCCCCCTTAATCCTTTTCCTGGTAAAGATAGGGGTGGCAGGGGCAGTGCAAAGGGAGGTGGTGTCCCCGGTAAGGGTGGAAAAGGCAGAGGCGGTAGGGGTGCTTCAAAGGGTAGTGCCAAGGGCTTCTCTCCGTTCGTCCGTCCGTCCGTTTCTCCGTTGCACACCACCAGACGCTCAGCAATACGTAACTGAACGAAGTACAA
>JASAND010014115.1:0-16692 GCA_030248195.1 Trissonchulus latispiculum
GATAACTAAATGTGGTTGGACCAAGCATGGGGAAAGGGCCGCTGGGAGATCCACTCACCAAGACAAGGTTGACAAGAGAAGGTCAGGCTTAGACAAAGCGACTGACTGAAACATTCCAAAGCATTGCCTATAAACACTAAATCAACGAACCTGATTGTTCTCCAGTGTCAAGGATTTCACGTCGGGCAAGGTGCTGACAAAACCCGATAAGATTTCCAGGTTATGCAAACGATTATTTTGCAAATTGATGGCAACAACCTAAAAATCAAAACGCAAGTGCCTAGGCTTTACGGTAACTTATTAGCTATTTGTATAAATTAATTGTAATTTAAATTTATGTTATTTATACAAACAAACTAATTCCACTACTTTGCAGCATTCTGTCGCTCTTTCCAGTGTTGCACAACACAATTTCACAGGAATGTTTCAGCAACAATCTTAGCATCACTGGAAAACTGAAGATTGCGTACACTTTACTGCGTGAAACATACAGCACAGGAGTTTATAATTTTTTATGGGAATTTCAAGTTTTTAAGAATACCAAGAAAATTCTCAATTCCGCACAAACGAGGACAAAATTTTCTTTCGAGAAAAACAAATTTATGTAAGGATCGTGACAAGAAAGTTCAGCCGAATTTCAACCAAGTTGCAAAGCTTTTTGAAAAAAATTTGCCTGATTTCACGCTCACAAAAGGAAAGTGAATATCCAGTAAACACCGTTTTTAACATACGTATGTACATAACGGCAGTTGCAAAATGTTAGTTTTAGGATCAATCAAAGTTAAAATGAACAATACCAACTACCAATGATACCAAACAATTTACAACTCGTGCCCTCAAACTTTATATATTACTTTTACTATTAAACCTCTAATTTTGTAATCGTAAACAAAATAGGCAACATACGCAGCTGCTGTAAATCTAGAGCAAACAAAATATTGTACAAAATTAAGCAATAAATGTCACCTCACTAAACTGATCCGCCAACGCTCGCATGACAGCATACATTACACTGTTTCTCTGCAAAGACAACTGACCAGAGAATTGACTGTTCTTAATTTCTACAAACAAAACAGATGTTTTCACCCAGTGTGACAGAGTATGTAGGTAGAACGCGGACATTATAAGCGGCAAATTTACAAGCAATACTCTAAACCCAGGCAACTGCCAGAGATAAGCGCGCTAGGAGATGCACCGACTGTGGCATAATCACAATTTTAAGAAAAATTACAGAAAAAACGAATCAAAGATGTGTCACTACATCACTCGTCTGCGCCAATAAAAATTCGAGAGAGAATGGAACCCACAATCTTCGGTTGAATAGACCAACACCTTAGTGATTGCGCAACCGGGACAAAATTGAACCAAGCTGGAGTTTAAATCGAACCCTACCCTAACGGTAGTGACGTGTTAGAGGATGCTTTTGCACCAGACGGATGTCAGAAAACCGCAATCGCCTCATACCGTTGAGGGCAAGATAAATTACGAAACAACTTCTAAGTCGAAAGTTACGTACCATCGTCAAAATTAAACAGGCTCAGGTCCACCACTTTACTGGCAATATCAAAACGTCTTGAGACTACAAGTTTGACCAAGTCATTAGCTTCCTCTGACAACAGGACAAATGGGGGCGATATTCGTATCACAAAGATATGCATCTATAAAGAGAACAGCAAAATGGCATCAATACAGTAGAAAAAGGATAGTAGAAACAAGAGTGCATAATAGATAAGAGTATGACACTCAAAGACTTTGGATTTCCGGGCAAAAAAACAAAGCGAATTAAGGGTCTCACTTTGGTCCGAAATCGACATCCACGGATGTCGCTCATTTCTACACAGAACATGTCCTGAGGAACAAGGCAAGGTTTTAAAGTTCGAAGTTTCAGGGATATATCCAAAAAGAGCGAGATACAGGGTCTGTGGATGCCAAAAAATTAACTAATCCTAGTGTAGACCTGGTCAGTTTAAAAAAAATATTTATGCTACGGGATTACCCTGCCATGAATTACACGTTAGCAGAATGTTCAAGTCCAAGTTCAAGATAGAACACCTAATCTTTTTGTTAATCCGCGTTTAATGGTCATAAGCAGACAGAAAAATTGCAAACATTTCCTTAGCCAATACACCAACGTTATGCAACACGTCTGCAAAGTTGTAGTGCGGGTTCTCTTACACAGACTGAGAAATACGTATGTTCGGCCACAAACTTAAACGTTAAACGTAACACTTTCCTATTGTTTAACATATTGAAGGACTCTACGATAGGAACAGAATTACGCAAAACAACCTTGTCTTGCGTCGCGGACACGCGGGAATAACCAAATATGGTGCGAAAATAGCAAAAATCGGGAATGCCAATGGGCGAAAGTTAAGTAGTTACCACCTCTTGAGTTGGCTAGACATTGCATCAAAAGCATCACAACCTGCTAGCTGCCATTACTGCCCCAATTCTCATGTACCTAGCCAACTATGTTTCCCTAAAAAACAAACATTTAAACCTGAAAAGTTCCGTCCGCTGATTTGATTCGTCGATGGGCAGTCTTCAGTGTTTCACCCAAATCAACTCGGTCAACATAGAACTGAGCTTCACCGTCTGCGTTGAGAGAAAACTAAAATAAAAGAAAAATAAAGCACGTCATTTACACAAATATTTATATGTACGTACGTACATACAAGTATGTTATGTATTACAACTACATTAAAATAATAAAGATCAAACCCAAGACTCTTGGACGAGGGAATTGACGCTCCCTAAATAGGCTTTTGCAGCTTTTTGCACGTAAAAAACCAAAATTACTATTATATAAAGCAAATATATAAAATATTGCACTCTTAGGAAAAAGTAACGTACGATAGTCACCACCTACTAGTCCATACCATACACAGCTCATAAGTACCTTTAGCTAACGGAATATAGTGCATTTTCATTAGCGGAAAATAGGAACTTCTGTTTGGCAAAATGGAAGAAAAGAAAGGCCACTGAACTGGGGTTTTTTTACTGGGGGGGGCGCTCCCCCCCCCACTTTTTGGGTTCCCCCCCCACTCGACCTCTTCCCCCCCCCACTTTTTTGGGCTTCCCCCCCACTCACTCTAAGGTGCCCAGAAATTGCCAAATTCTTAGGATTTTTGGTCAAAATTTTTCCGGCTTCGCCGGAAATTTTTGGTAAAAAATCGTCTATTTTGGTGCCAAAACTTAATTTTTGAGCACTTTTAAACTTAGTTATAGCAGTATATGTAGAAAACAGGCTTTTTATACGGTATTTTTGGCATTTTTAGCCCATTTCCCCCCCCCCCCGCCCCCACTTTCGGACCTCCCCCCCCCTAGTGGGGGGGGGCAACCCCCACCCCACTTATTTTTGGCTAAAAAAACTCCAGCTGAACAGTTAAACAGGGCGAACAAACGTACCGATATTATCGCAAAGGGTTGACCGACATGTTCAAAAAGACTTTTGAAAATATAGTCTTTGCCCAACTGTTTCCCTCGACTGATCTGAAATAGAATTACAAAAACCTTACAATCTGAGCAAAACCTAATCATCACACATGCAAGCAAAATTGTTGTCACTATTTCAAATGTTTACATGTTTACTTGCTAGACTGATAGTTTAGTTTTCATTGTTGCACGCAATTTATCTACCAAGGATAAAATAGAATATACTTAGTAATTCCCTCTCCTACCTTCACTAGACACCATGTCGCTTTTCGGTTGGCATTCGCGGTCCGATTCTGTCGACGGTTCATTAAATTACCCGCCAATCGCTTAAAAACGGACCCACCTATAAAATAAAAAGGATATATAGGTATATCAATGTCAATCAATCAATCAGTAGATTAACACTGTCAATTTCTCAGATCATCGATGCAGAACTGGGATTTCAAAACAGACGGTTATCCCCTGAGAATCAAGCGAAACACGAGTATCTCAATAATTTACATTCGATCTCGACGACATCAGTCGTTTCGTAGTTAAGGGCCAAAATCAGCCGAATCCTGACGATGGGTCTTTATTCAGAGCCGATAGCAATGCTCCTTATGTCCTCCCACGCCCCCGCCTAGCCAAGACCATGTTTACTTAGGTGGAGGTTTCATGGATCGCATAACACTGTGAAGCAGCAAATTCAATTAAAGGGATATTTTAAAATTTAACATTTTCTAAGGAAATGCTACTTTCTATAACATTCTAAGTGTGCCAGCCAGAGCCAGAACCAGATATAAACTAAAAAGTGGAACTAAAATGTGCACTAGATTTTAAAAAATTAGAAATTTTGGAACTAAACTTCCTGAAGCCTGAGCCAGAAAACGAAATCTCTTGGTTCAACGTAACTCGACTCAACGTTAAAGGATTAACGACAAAATCACAGAATTCTATGTTACGGACCATGTGCATAATTGCCCCATATGCACATGAGGCAAGTTCTTTGCCTCATAAATATCAGCGATTCTAGTGTATGTAATTTTTTATCTTCAAATGTTTTAAATGCAAAAATCTTGCTTCACTACGTCAATATTAAGATAACTGACACAGTACTAAGATTGACGTCAAAAACTAAAAAATATTCAAAAAACATAAATTTTTAGATTTGAAGTTTTTGAAGTTTAAAAATAAATTCTAATTTTCCCAATTTTCTACATTTACTATTTTCTGGGCTTTTTCTACGGGGGGGGGCGGGGGCCCACCATAAACACCCTTCCCCCCCCCCAAAAAAGTGGGTGCCCCTTTTAGTACCAACTTTTGCCCTGAAAAAATCGCTCAGAAGGCAAAATTTTCAAAAATTTTCCGGCTTCGCCGGAGATTTTTAGTCGATTTCTGCCTATTTAAGCACTAAATCCGCTTATTTTTGGCAATTGCTATAAAAATAGCGCAATTTTTAGCATGTTTTTAGAAAAATTTTGAAAAATTTTAGCCCCCCCAAAAATGACTCGCCCCCCGAGGGCCCCCCAAAGAGCCCCCCCCCAAGAAAAAATCCCTAGAATAAGCCCCAGATTTTGGTAATAACAATTGAAACTTAAACTTAATGACACCCCACCTAAAACGACTCTCTCCCGAGGTCCCCCCAAACAGCCCCCTCCCAAACAAAATACCATAGAATAAGCCCAGACAGATACGGAAATCGCTTCGAAAAGTTAAGTACCCGCAAGAACCCCCATGAAAAATGAAACTGCGCATTGTCATAGATCAAATCTCTACAAAAAATTAAGAAACCCCAAGAACCGCCGAGAAAATAACAGCTCCAAGAAAAACAATTAGTAGACCACAACGCATAAAAGGTTACTTGTATCATGACATAAGCCATGCTTTCTGTTTCCAAATTTTGGAATAAAAAATATCTTCAGAAATTTGACCAATGTAAATAGCTAGCAGTACATATACTCCATTCCCAAGGACGTACTTAGGGGGGAGGGGCGAGGGGCGAAGGGTTCGCCGTCCCCACGAACCCAGACGCATTGGAAAATTTATATTGTCCGCACGCAGAGCGGACATAAAATTTCAAGTTTTCGCGCCTTCGCGAATTGACTTCATTTTCGCTTAATTTACCATTTTTCAGCGCTTTAAACCTTTGAATAGCAACTTTAAGATTTTCGAAAATCTGACTCCTTCGGCGCAAATGTTCTTACTTTTTGCATAGTTTACGCTTAGTTTCGCTTTTCAAAACTTATCTTCAACAATTTGTCAACTTCTAGGAGGGCGGCCCCCTAAATTTGTCTAAGGTCCGGGTTCTAAGGTTTCTAAGGTCTAAGGTTCTAAGGTCTAAGGTTCTAAGGTCTAAAAATTTTCTATATGCGCTACACGAAGTGTAACTTCTGCAAACAGTTTGTGCAGTTTTCAGTAACATTTTCAGCTAGATGAGTAAGATAAGTACACAATTCAAAGTATATATACAGTGATATCGCAAAATAATTACGAAAATTAAAAAGGTTGTCCGGATAAGAAACCATGTTTTGTTCAGGAGAGCTTTGCTGGAGCGTCGAACTTGTAAATAAACCAATGCTATGCTAAAATCCTAAAATGCTTTGTTCATCCAATGACCAAAATTGACATTAGCCAAGAAGCAACACATTCTGCGAAAATCCAGAATTTTGGATAACGTAAAACTGGAGGAAACGTTCATATTGGATGGCTGATTAGATCACAACAAGTTCCAATTTTTGTTTGCTCTGCCAGAATGAGAAGTCCAACAAACAATGAGGCCAGTCCGAGATAACAGTCACAAACTGTATAACATGTGCGGGATTTTCCATATTTGGACGACGACGTCAAAGAATAAAGTATTATATTAGTGGTCAGCAGCTGGCTGTGTACGAAATAAACGCACAGCGACACCGTCATTGTTGACTATGAGAAGTTATGATGGCTTAAAATAGTCTCAGTTTGAAGAGCAGCAGCACAATCCTTAGTAATAATAAAGCCCGGTTCACACCGCACAAGGTTTTAAGGTAAGGTTTATGGTTTAAGGTGTTAAATAAGTTTATTTATGCTGAAGTGTTCACTCTGGAAGGTTTTAAGGTTTAAGCAAGCCCAGTTAAAAATAGTTCAACTCCGCATTTAGGTTAAGGCTTCTAATGAATTATGAAGGGTTTAGTTAAGGAGGGGGGCTACTAAAATCGACTTACCCCGACTTTGTCCGATTGGCCTACTTTTTGGCGAAGATATAGAGCATGGGTGTGGTCAAAAAATATCGGGTACTGAGATCTTAGCTACCTTCCAGCCATGTGCAGCCGTCGCGTTTATGTGCCCGACCCCCCATTTTTCGCAACTACCAACATAATTAATTAAAAACTTTTACTGACTGCTAGGCCAAAGCTTCAAAGCTGCCATGCGCCAATATGATTTGGCATATGTGTCCCAACCTGCAGAAAAATACTAAAGTCTGACCAAAAAATGTAGAAAGCGAAATTGTTTTCTTTATATCTCAAAAACGCTTCAAGATAGCTACCACAAAGTATATATTTTCTGAACCGGACTGATGAGATCTTTCTTTTCGTGAAAAATTTTTTTGAAATTTCCCTTGCGATTTCAAAGGGCGCCGCTTTTATTATGTACAGAAGAATTGGTACATGGTACTGCCGCGATTTTTTCACGAAAATTTTCCCCTTGTATGAAAGTGCTACACACCAAATTTCAACTTTTTTTGGCTGAAAATTGCGTGAGTTATTCAATTTTTTAGATTTTCAAAATCCTTTGATCTTTGCCGCTTTTTCGACTTTGACTGGTTATTACTCGCGACTCGCTCAACGGAAAAATTTTTCGATTAGATTTTCTGGACCGCCTAGGCGTCCGCTTTCACCCGATATATGTGAGATTTCAAAATTTGAAAGTAGATTTTTTCGAAAAATACCACTTCTTGACCCAAAATTTCGATATAGCGAGTCTAGCAAAAGTGAGTAAAAATTACATAATCATAAAGTCCAATCTAAGCTGAATCCAACGAAATAAAGTTTTTGTGGCTTGTGGCGTCCGCAATGAATTTTTAAGCAATTTCCCTTTTTCAGCTGGTTTTTGCTAGTTTACACTGGTTCAGGCAAATCAAGGCGGCAACATCAAAGGGAGCTAAAAACCAGCTGAAAAAGGAAAATTGTTTAAAAATTCATTGCGGACGCAATGTAAGTCGTAGCCACAAAAATTTTATATCGCTGGATTCAGCTTAGATTGGACTTTATGATTATGTAATTTTTACTCACTTTTGCTAGACTCGCTATGTCGAAATTTTGGGTCAAAAAGTGGTATTTTTCGAAAAAATCGACTTTCAAATTTTGAAATCTCACATATATCGGGTGAAAGCGGACGCCTAGGCGGTCCTGAAAATCTAATCGAAAATTTTTTCCGTTGAGCGAGTCGCGAGTAATAACCAGTCAAAGTCGAAAAAGCGGCAAAGATCAAAGGATTTTGAAAATATAAAAAATTGAATAACTCACGCAATTTTCAGCCAAAAAAGTTGAAATTTGGTGTGTAGCACTTTCATACAAGGGGAAAATTTTCGTGAAAAAATCGCGGCAGTACCATGTACCAATCCTTCTGTACATATAAAAGCGGCGCCCTTTGAAATCGCACGGGAAATTTCAAAAAAATTTTTTCACGAAAAGAAAGATCTCATCAGTCCGGTTCAGAAAATATGTACTTTGTGGTAGCTATCTTGAAGCGTTTTTGAGATATAAAGAAAACAATTTCGCTTTCTACATTTTTTGGTCAGACTTTAGATGTCTGTATCTTACATATCTGCATCTAAGGGAATTACTCTTCAAAGTTGAAGTTTCGGCAAAAATTTAAAAATTTTTGGCTAACGAAAGGAAAATTTTATTGCTGGTGCGAGCTATAAGGCTGTAATTTGGCATAAAAGGAGGCCCATAGGAGTACTCATTTGTGCCAAATGGCAAGAAATTCTGGCGCGTGAAAAAATTTTTATGTCAACTTTAATCTTCAAAAATTTCCAAAAACGCCGTTTTTGGGCAATGGTATATACCCCAGAAATCGAAAAAATCAAATTTTTTGAAATTAAAATTTTTTGCAATATTTGAACTCAGTAAGGTCGAAAACACCCCCACAAAAGATTTCAGCTCGATTAGTGAAGGTTTGCGGCTTCTATGGCTGCAGAAAGCCTCTACACAGGATCCGACAGACAGAAGGAGGCCCTATAGGGGTACTCAGTTGTGCCAAATGGCAAAAAATTCTGCCGCGTGAAAAAATTTTTATGTCAACTTTAATCTTCAAAACTTGCTGAAACCGCCATTTTCAGTCTGTCGGATCCTGTGTAGAGGCTTTCTGTAGCCATAGAAGTCGCAAACCTTCACTAATCGAGCTGAAATCTTTTGTGGGGGTGTTTTCGACCATACTGAGTTCAAATATTGCAAAAAATTTTAATTTCAAAAAATTTGATTTTTTCGATTTCTGGGGTACCATTCCCAAAAACGACGTTTTGGAAATTTTTGAAGATTAAAGTTGACATAAAAATTTTTCACGCGCCAGAATTTCTTGCCATTTGGCACAAATGAGTACTTCTATAGGGCCTTTTATGCCAAATTACAGCCTTATAGCTCGCACCAGCAATAAAATTTGGGTCTTTTCCATATTACCCCCCCCCCACCACTCAGAGTTCTTAAAACTCGACCAAATGAGCTGAAATTTGGTGTGGGTATGTTTTCGACCACGCTGAGTTCAAATATCGCAAAATTTTTCGATTTCGCGAAATTAGATTTTTTTCGATTTCTAAGGGGGGACCAAGGGTAACCGAAAAATTTTTTGTCTTCGATTTTGCTGAAAAGTTGCATATAAGGGTTTTCTGCACCGCAGAACACGAATCTGAAGTCCGTTTTTCGATTCACCTTTTCGTTAGCTTGATATAAGCTAAAGTTGTAAGCTTAAGTTGTAAGCTAATGCTGAGCTAACGAAAAGCTGAATCGAAAAACGAATATTAGATTCGTGTTCTGCGACCCAGAAAACCCCTATATACATCTTTTCAGCAAAATCGAAGACAAAAACTTTTTCGGTTTCCCTTGGTCCCCCCTTAGAAATCGAAAAAAATCGAATTTCGCGAAATCGAAAAATTTTGCGATATTTGAACTCAGCGTGGTCGAAAACATACCCACACCAAATTTCAGCTCATTTGGTCCAGTTTTAAGAACTTTGAGTGGTGGGGGGGGGGTAATCTGGAAAAGACCCTAAAATTTTCCTTTCGTTAGCCAAAAATTTTTAAATTTTTGCCGAAACTTCAACTTTGAAGAGTAATTCCCTTAGATGCAGATAAGATACAGACATCCCGTATTTTTCTGCAGGTTGGGACACATGTCAAATCATAATGGCGCATGGCAGCTTTGAAGCTTTGGCCTAACAGTCAGTAGAAATTTTTAATTAATTATGTTGGTAGTTGCGAAAAATGGGGGGTCGGGCACATAAAAGCTACGGCTGCACATGGCTGGAAGGCAGCTAAGGTCTCAGTACCCGATATTTTTTAACCACACCCATGATCTATATCTGTGCCAAAAAGTAGGCCAATCAGACAAAGTCGGGGTAAACCTTTAGTAGTCCCCCCCCTTTTAACTATATGCATACTAGAATCAGAATCTCTTACTTATAAACAGAACTACATTTTAAAATGCGTGGAGATCTGAGTGAGTGCACACTGGCTGATATAAAAATCCGTATATAATATTCAGACAATCGTTAAACCTTCCCGCCCAACTGCTTAAACCTTAAACCTAATCCTTAAACCTTAAACAAACCTTAAAACTAGTGCAGTGTGAACAGGGCTTAACTGACATGGCACGAATAAAACAACTGGATAAACTATTCCAACGAGATAAAAGTCACATTCCTATCTCGACTGAAATTATGCAACTCTAAACAGTCTGACTCAAAAACCTGTTTGTAGGAAACTGTGACCACTTGTACCATTATTTAACGTTCATTAACGAACATTAGACACTTATCAGTCCACTATCCAAAATATATATACCAGAATAACCGATATTTAAAAATGTGTCCAATTTTCAATTTCAGACAGGATTAATATTAAATGCTGGCGTTTTATAAACACATTTTCATGTCAGACTGGCAGAGCTGTGCCCAAGCAACAGTTCAAGGCAAATTTCTACAGTGGCATGAGATCAATCTAGCCACACATGTCTGCGAAAATAGATGGAAATCGTGGAATGCTAAGCACCTGGGGGCAGTTTCATAAAAATTGGACTCGCATGCGAGAGCTAGCATGCTAGTACTCGCAAGGCAAGTGCGAGTTACAAAAGAAGCTGTTTCATAAAAATTTTCAGGGACTCGACAAAAATTAGCTACGGTTCTGCTACTACTAGCGGCACTAGCATTGCTAGTGCGAGTTGCAAGTATGCTAGTATAGGTATTCCCAAAACAAAGGGTAATTCTTTAAAAACATCGTATCTTTTCTGCCTGTAAACGAATTAATTTGAAATTTTAGGACAGCGAAAAGAAAAGATTTTTCTTCACGTTATAAAAATTTCAAAGCAATAGTCTAAAAACACGCGAAAGTTATAGCACTTTTTCTCAAAGTTCTCTAGTCAAAATTCACTAGAGAACTAGACTGCTGCTAGTAGCGGGGTAACCTCCAGCAGCTAACGTTTTATGAAACAGTAACTGGAAAGAAGCAGTTATAGCTACTCGCACTTGGTTACCCACTAGACTCGCAAATCTAGTGCGAGCGCTCGTCGGATCGGGAAAGTTTTATGAAACAAATTAGCTGCTTGACTCGACTACTAGACTCTGCTAGTAGTCGAGTCTAGTGGAGAAATATTTTTATGAAACTGCCCCCAGTTCTTTTGTGCATGTATTGTATTAAAAGCTAATAGAGCCTATTATGGAATATATATATATATATATATATATATATATATATATATATATATATATATATATAAACTTACGCGGACCTCCACCTCCTCCGCCACGAGGATTTCGATTGTTGACAACATATTTCCTGGACGAAAAGCACCTAAACAAGCAACCACCTATGTACATAAATTTACACAGAAAACAATTATGTTCATCACTGCGTACGATTAGCAGCTGTTCCTAAATACGGCACAACATCCAGTCCTTAAAACCAGGGCTCAGGAACTTTTCAGGTTTTGTGGAAATCACAAGATATTTTTAAACTATTTATTATTTGTTACTTATACGAGATGTATTTGTTTGTTGTGTTGTTAGAAACAACTTTTCTGATAGCTTTTGGCGTTCATACTGTATGCTGCCTTCATTTGCATATGCGTTTCTCGTATGCAAATCAGTTTTCCTTCTAATATAAGACACTGTCTGCATTCTTCCGTCATTCACTTTTACTTATCTGCCTGTTCTCTGGCTCTTCGTCTTTCTTGTGATAGCCACCTTCACTTTTTCCTTCGGCCCTAACTCCTGCTAACTATGACTGATACTGATAACCGACAGGCAAGGCCGCACCCAGGGGGGGGGGTTCAAGGGGTCTAGACCCCCCCTTTTGGGATGACAAAATGGAAAATTTTTGCTATTTTTATGGCAAAAACAGCTATTTTTAAAAAATTTTCGCGCCTTCGGCGCGATAATTTACTTTTTGCAAGAAATTAACGTCCAATGTACTGTTTTTGGGCAAAAATGCAAAAATTTTTCAACTTCTGGGGGGCTCCGCCCCCCAGACCCCCCTTTGCATTTTACCTTGGACCCCCCCCTTTTGAAAATCCTGGGTGCGGGCCTGCCGACAGGGTCAGGTAGAAGCCATGGTTCATGCCATGGCTGCCAACTCTGCGTCTTCTTCTGCGCCTTCTAAACCTCCGCCTAATCCACCACCCGTGCGAAAGCGGCGCACTTCCTCCTCTTCTGGCTCTTCCACCTCCAGCTCTCGTGGTAGCGTCTCTACCCATGATTCCTCTTCCTCCGACTCCACGTCGTCGTCTTCTTATGGATCCCACCGGAGGAAGAAACGTCATCGCTCGCGGAGGAAGAAAAATTCCAAGCGCTCCGCGCGCTTGCCGAAGTCAGGTGATGTGAAGTTTACCCAACCCGGCTCACAGCTGCAATACGAAGCTAACGAAAAGGTCCTGAAACTTCTGCGCAAGGGCCTGCGCTCCAAAAACGTCCGGAAGTATATATGTCAAAAAGGTTCAGTCCTCTCTCCGTCGCCGGCAAAGCACTGTCCTCATTGGAAATGCTTATGGCTGGAATATGGTGAAGGCTAAGGATCAAGGAAGCGTCATTCGATCCCTTTCTCCGTCCATGGCCAAGGATCTGCAAACGGCTTTTAAGGTCGTTGGGAAGACAGCCTTGTCTACCCCTAAAGGGCCCAATTCCTTCCGGCCCTTTTCCGACGGGGGAGCAAGGGGCCCTTCTCCCTTGTTCCCCACCAGCTCCAGAAGAATCACGGACTCCCTGTCAAAGCCCAAGTGTTTCTCTTGTGGTGCCATTGGCCATTTCCAATCCTCTTGCCCCTTCCGATCCGCCGGTTCCGGGACCAGCTATAGCTCCAAACCCAACCAAGGTCAGGACCCCTCCTCCAACCGTGTCTAAGGAAACTGAAGGACTACAGGGTAAGTGGACTATTAGCTCTCTTATTCGGCTTCACGCCATTGATGAGGCCACTGCAGCTTTTTGTGGCAATCTTCGCCGTCATGCTGCGTTTTGGAACTATGTCCTTAACCCTTTCCCTCTCGTTTTAAAAACTGCTTTGAGTGGACATATCATCCATTTTTCGTCTCTCTCTCCCCCTTATTTTTTTGAAAACAATAAGTCCGCTTTGAAACACCAGGAGTTTTTAAATTCTGAACTTTCTATGTTGCTTCGGCAGGGCGTCATAGCCAAATCTTCTGCAATCCCTACTTTCGTCAATCCTCTTAGCGTTACTTATAGTTCATCTAAATTACGACTTATTTTGGACTGTTCTTTTCTTAATAACTTTGTCCAAACCGAACATTTCAAAATGGAGGGTATTGAAACCATTCTCGATTTGTTTAGACCTAACGATTTTTTGGCGAAGTTTGACCTCAAAAGTGGGTATTACCATGTCGAAATTGATGCCTCTTGTAAACCGTATTTAAGCTTTTCTGTTATGGACCCCGTCACACAAATTCGCCAATTTTATTACTATAACTGCCCTCCTTTTGGCATTGCCTCCGCTCCTTCCTGTTTTACCAAATTACTCCGACCTCTCGTGACTCGTTGGCGCGCTTTAGGCATTCGTATAGTACTCTATTTGGATGACGGCATTATTATGGCTGACTCCGAAATTGCCCTTCAAGCAGCCATCCGCCAAATCCTTTCAGATCTTTTCGATTCTGGTTTTGTCGTAAACACGGCTAAGTCTGTGTTGTCTCCAACCACTTTAATGGAAATTTTGGGTTTCACTCTCAATTCTATTGACTATACGGTCTCTATTTCCGACAAGCGCAGGGATGCCGCCATTGCTTACTTGGAATTTTTGCTAATCCATTTAGACTTACTTACTCCTCGAAAACTTTTGAAGTTTGCGGGCATGCTTGTTTCTATGCGGCCAGCCTTGCCATGTCTGTCTCGTTCGGACAAAATCCATGTATTCCCTAGGCGCTAGTGCCCTGCGTTTGTCGGGATGGGATGATTATGTCTATCCGGATTCTCACGTCTTACGTGATTTTTCTTTCTGGCAATCTTTTTTGGCCATTCTCCCTCCTCGGAAACTTCAAAGGAAAAATTATTTTTTTTTCGCTGTTCACTGATGCAAGCTCCGTCGCTACTGCTTCCGTTCTCTATGATCTTCGTAGCGGTTTTTCGTTTTCATCTCATGAAAATTTATCCCTCCCTGATTCTGTCAAAAGCTCTACGTTTCGTGAACTTCTGGCAGTGCTTCGCGGGATCCGTTCCTTTGGCAGCATTATTGCTGCTCATAAGATGTTTTTGTACAGTGATAGCCAAGCCGCCGTTGCTTGTCTTCGCAAGGGGTCAATGGTGCCCGAACTCAATAATATTTGTATCGATGTTTCTGCTACTTTAGCAGCGCATGATATTACTCTTTGTCCTGTTTGGGTTCCTCGCAATTTTAACCGCCAGGCCGATTATTTGAGTAAATATATTGATTGGGATGACTGGGGTTTCACCCAGTCCTTAGTTGACTGGTTTCAAGAGCAGTGGGGTATCTGCAACGTAGACTTATTCGCTAGCCACCTCAATGCCAAGGTGGTTACTTTTTATTCTGCTTTCTGGTGTCCCCGTACAGCTGGGGTGGATGCTTTCTCTTTGAGCTGGCATGGTCTCCACGCTTGGGCGGTACCTCCTCCCCGCCTCGTTTCTCGCTGTATTCAAAAACTTTTTGAAAATGATAACGGAAATTATATTGCTGGTCCCCCATTGGCCCTCCGCACCCTACTGGCCCGTCCTCTCTTCCCTCCAGCCTTTTGTTTTGCACTCCCTCGTTCTGACTGATGTTACGGAATTTATTGTGCCAGGCACGCAGAAGCGTTTTAGTTTTATCAAATCTAATTACAGTTTGTCTTTTTTAGCTCTCCATATCCGGCATCCTTTGCCTCCCTTGTCTGTCTCTTTGCCTGTGTAATGCTAGGCCTCCAGGAGGCCAATCTTCCTGTCTCATCGTCTGCGCACGACTGTGGCTCCATGGGCTGCCTCCCTGTCCATCTCGTGTTTTCGACAGAGTGACTGGTTTTTCCGGCCTCCGTGAGGCGCACCCTTATTTCGCCTCCAGGAGGCATGCATTTGTGTTTTTTTCTGTCTGTTTCTTTGTTTGTTGTACTCCCAATAAATATTTCTCGTCTTTGTTCGCTTCATGCAGCTACAGCCTTTAAAACTAGCTAAAAGCGACATTATCGCGAACGCAGTGCAGCGATAATGATAGCTTTTGGCGTTCATACTGTATGCTGCCTTCATTTGCATATGCGTTTCTCGTATGCAAATCAATTTTCCTTCTAATATAAGACACTGTCTGCATTCTTCCGTCATTCACTTTTACTTATCTGCCTGTTCTCTGGCTCTTCGTCTTTCTTGTGACGAATAGCCACCTTCGGCCCCCCCCACCCTTCCCCTTCTTTTTCACGATATTTTTTCTTTCTTTTTAGCTTTACTACACTCTGCTCCTTGGCTCCAACAACTGTCGACACGCGATCCGAAGACGGCTTCACAGTTGGCTTACTATTCACTTGCCTCTCTTGCTCCTACCTCGTCTGCAGCGTACCTCCGCATCCTTGCCCGTTTTGTCCGTTACTCTCGCAATCTTTGGGGGGACCCTGCTCTTACTTCTTGCCCTTCTCGCCTTTCCCAATTCCTCGTGCATGAAGTTCAGCAGTCGCACTCGGCGAAATCCCTTCCTCAAATCTTAGCATCTGTAAAGTGGGCACACAATTTTTGCAATTTTCCTGACCCCACCGTTCACCCCCAGGTGTCTCTGGTCTCCGCTGGTTTATCCAAAGTGCACAGTTCTCCTGTGTCTCACAAGCTTGCGCTTACCCGGCAAAATATGCTGGACTTGGTTTCCAACTTGGGTCAACCCTCTACTTCCCTCAAGCAACTGCGGGATGCCACTTTCTGCCTCTTGGGTTATGCCGGTTTCTTGCGTTATTCTGAGCTTGCGAATCTTCGCTGTTCTGATGTTTCTATCGATGACAACAGCACTATGTTAACGCTTCTTATCCGCCGCTCAAAAACCGATCAGTTCCGCCAGGGAAACAAAGTTTTCATCGCCGGCTCCGACGGTGACCTTTGTCCATCCGGCTTTTGCGCCGCTACGTGTTACTCGCTCACCTTTCCCTCGCCTCGGACGAGTATTTGTTTCAAAATTTGACTTATCATCCGGGTTGCCAAGCCTGGGCTCCCAATGGTCGTCGTCTGACATACTCTGCAGCTCGACTACTGGTGAAAAAGGCCTGCTCTACTCTTGGCCTTGATTCGTCTCGCATCGGCACCCACAGCTTCCGGGCTGGAGGGGCATCGGAAGCCAATCTTGCTGGTATCAGTGAGCGAATGATTTCTCTCCACGGTCGTTGGCGTTCTGCCAGCTCTCGTAACCGCTACATTGAAGATTCGACAAATGCCAGACTCGCAGTTTCTAAGCTTATATGGTAGATAGCTAATCTGTTACTCTGTTTGATGTGGTCTTAATGTTACTTATTTTTCTGTGTTTCATGTTCTGACATTTTATGCTCACAGGCAGAGAACCAGTAAATCATGCAATGCAGCTACAGCCTTTAAAACTAGCTAAAAGCGACATTATCGCGAACGTAG
>JASAND010014116.1:0-36561 GCA_030248195.1 Trissonchulus latispiculum
AGTTTAGTGAAAGTTTCTCGTCTCATTTTTATAAATTCCTCTTTTGAAAAATTTCTGTCTCCGGATTGTTTCGGCCAGAATGGAGTGATAGCCATTGGCATTCCGTTATTTGATTCAGCCTCGGTCCTCGCCTTCGCCCCGTATTGCTAACTTCTTTAATAGCAGATTGATTTTTTTATGCAGGAAAGCTTGAAAATCCACCTGTTTTTGCGAAAAAACCTGTTTACTGTACAAGATGCGCAAATTTTTGAAAAGTTTCTTTGCTGTTCAAAATTAAAATATTTAAAAAATTGAAGAACAATTTTTTGAAAAATTCAACTCATGGGGAACTTCAGCCCCCCCCCAGACCACATCGTTTTAAGAGTTTGTCGTCGGCGTATATATAATATGTTATAGGTCATAACACCTTCTTGTAGGCGTAAGGAAGCTCTCATAGACGCGGGTTTCGGACAATGTGAAGTAAGCAACAACAGGCGCCAAACAGATAAAAATTCAACCAAGTTGCAAATCTATCAGTCAAAACAATACAGAATTTCTGAAAAATATAAGTTTTTGACGTTCGACAGATAGAAATGACATTCTGAAAATAGAAATGACAAAAATCTGATGAAATCCGATTTTGAAAAATTTTGAATATATGCTGGTATTTGTGCAATGTCTTTCTTGTTGTTGTAATTGATTACGTATATACTTGTTACGGTTCTGTTATGTTTATTTTAGGGTTATCCAGGGTCTTCATCGGATTCTCTGAGTGACATCGCTGACTAGTGCGGTGGCGAATGCAACCTTCCCTGCCCTCTGTGCGACCGTTTGAAGCAGACGCGGAAGTATTGCTGATGCTGACGCGCTGCTTTGGGCCGGAGACGCTTTACTTGGCCATGAGCCTGATGGACTGCATTTCTCTGAGGCCAAGCACAGGCCCTGCCTGGCAAAACTTCTATGAAGTCTTGGAACTGTGAAGAAGTTTTAAAACAAAATATGTCTATATTATATTATATTGTATAAATGGTGTATTTGTGTGCGTACTAGGTATTTAACTCTGTCTAAAGCTAGACTAGACTAGACCAAGTTCGTGGTGTCAGCCTATGTGCAGTGCTGGGTAGGGAACCGGTATATTTAGCTATGGAGCATGTCCAGTGTACTCCTGGTTTCGTATGGGGAGTTGCCGTCATCTGAACCTCCATTTGAGCCAACGTGAATAATGTGAAAGTCAAATAGTGAAAAGAACATAGTAATAAGAGTGTATTAGAGTGTATATGTATATCAGGATAAGAGTATCGCAAGCGTCACAAGGTACGCAGTGAAGGCCGAAATAATGCTATGCGCGTTGACGGCTGACCCCCCCCCACAAATTGAATCCCTCTCACACCGTCCCTGTGGCGTCTCTTTATAGAAGTCAGTTGGTATAGGGCTCTCTCAGAGTGTGATCGGTGGGATTTGGGCTCCTTTCGTTTTGTAGCAACTGAGACGTGGTATCGGTTGATTTTGTAGGAATCGCTGTGAGCTTCTGCTATAAATTTATGTTTTGGTTTCGTTTGGGAAAAATGTGTGGTTTGGTTTTGTGAATTTGGATTAAAGTACCAGTGTTCTAGTTTTGAATTTTAGTAGGAACTTTTCTTAACTTAGGCACGATAGGAGGACAGTCTTAGTCATACACTACCGACTGTGAGACTGCACGGATAAGTCAAGCTTCGTTACTTAGGATAACTTAGGCAAACGTGCATCTTTTCACACCTATGTTGATTTGGTGCTAAAATGCATTTGTTTGAGCTTATTTAGAGTTGCACAATTTAGTAGAACAACGATAGCTTATACGTACAGAATGTCGGATCGGATTTCGTAAAGGGACAATGACAATTGTCCTTACAGTCAAGGTTATCCAGAGTCTAGACGCTTCTCAACATTGTCTCAAAACTTGTTTACTGATGTCCCGAAAGTGCAAAATGTCTCGAAATATTTCTAGACTTTTGACAAGCTTTCCGGAAAGTTGAAAATGTTCCGTTACATATTTCTAGAAAGTTGACATTTTGTCTCAAAATATTACATAACTTTCTAGAAAGTTGACAATATTTCTAGAAAAATTTCAATATTTCAAGAAAGCTGACATTTTGTCTCGAAATATTATATAAATTTCTAGAAAGTTTGACGATATTTCCAGACAAATTTCAATATTTCTAGAAAGTTAGATTTTTGTCTCGAAATATTACGTAACTTTCTAGAAAGTTTGAAAATGTTTCTAGACAAATTTTTGGCAAAGGTTCCAACTTTCTAGACATATTTCTAGACAAATGCCAAACTTTCTAGTCTTTTTTCCCAACTTTCCGGAAACCTTCTGCACTCGTGGTGGAGTTTAACGTGACAGACCCACTAATGTCACCCGTTTTCAAATTACGTAAACGTACGTTTTGATCAGACAAAATTTCTACAATTCCATACGGGCCATACTTTGGTGCCAATTTAGGTGAAGTTCCTTGAGCTACAGGTACTTGAGTAATGTTACGCATAACAAGCTGTCCCACAGTAAAATTCTTCATACGCACGCGCTTATCATAATGTAGCTTAACAAGTTCCGCTTTATCAGAAATAATTTGAGCAGTAATATGCCAGTTTTCAGTTAAAGTCCGTATTAAAGAAGTTTTATAATTGACTAAAGATTCTACTGGCTTTTCGAGCTTATCAAAAAATAAATCTTCTGAAACCTGTGCATCCCTTCCGAACAACATAAAATACGGTGTATCTAGAATAGTAGAATGAAACGATGTTCTATATGCATGCATTGCAAAAGCTAATTTAGTATCCCAATCACGCTGATTTACATCTACGTACTTCTTAACTATTTCCCGTATAGTTACATTTACCCTTTCAACTAAGCCGTTTGACTGAGGATGATAGGCAGTGGTACGTAATTTTTAGTACCCTTTAATTTAAAAAGAGTATTAGTAACTTCTGCCTGAAGATTAGGACCTTGATCAGTTATAACCTCAGTTGGTACCCGTACCGTAAAATAAATTCATTCAAAAAACTGGTATAAGAGTTTCGGCTTTTTCATTTCGTAAGGGCCAAGCATCTGTCCAACGGGTAGGTTGATCAATTACTACCAAAACACGAACAATCCGTTTTTACTAGTTGGGAAATGCATAACATCAGCGTAAATGCATTCAAACGGTTTTGTCACTTTTGGATAAATGTCATAGGCG
The DNA here is from genome assembly GCA_030248195.1 of Trissonchulus latispiculum. Taxonomy (NCBI): domain Eukaryota; kingdom Metazoa; phylum Nematoda; class Enoplea; order Enoplida; family Ironidae; genus Trissonchulus; species Trissonchulus latispiculum. Next base: position 3,198 of record JASAND010014116.1, read on the forward strand.
CTTGAGGGTTCCTCAGCCCAATAGAAAATCGTGCACATACAATGCAATTACGTATAAACAACTTAACATCAGTAAGCAATGTGGGCCAATAATATTTCAGAGCTACTTTATAATGAGTTTGAGGAACACCCAAATGACCACCAGTATCAATATCAGAATGAAATCGTTCTAGATTATAATTACGCAACTTTCTAGGTACGCATGTCAATCGAGCAGAGCACTTTTTCTTTCGACCGTTAATGTCGGTGCTAAACGATATTCCTTTTTCTTTAAGTTCAAAATTAGATTGGTCACGTATTAAAGTCCAAGTTAAGTCATCTTTGTGTAAAGTCCCTTTTTCCAAATATTCAGTAAAAAAGCACTAAGATCAGGATCAGTTTTAAGAGCTTGTGACCAGTGGTCATCTGTTTGCTCTATGACAAAGAGTGGAGGGTACATATCACCGGTTACATCAAACTCATCAGATACGTACTGAAACTTATTCACAGGTTTACTAGTTTGCTTCGCATCCTCAACTTCGCTGTTGTCATGTTCAACGACAGTCTGTTGTGGATTGCGAGACAAACAGTCAGCTACAGGATTATCTACGCCCTTTCGATGTAAAGTTTGATGGTTAAATTCAGAAAGTGCAATAGCCCATTTCGCAATTCTAGTATAGTCTGGGTTTTTGGCATTTGCAAACATATACTTGAGGGCTTTGTTATCAGTATACAAGGTAAACTGTCGATGACGTAATGCTGAAAATGTTTGCATGCCCAAACTACGCAAGACCATCCAATTCGACAATTTTGTAGCGTTTTTCTGCACCAACTATAAAGATCTACCAGCATAAGCTATAGGTTTAGGCTTTTTCTCTCCAGGTTGATCTTGTTCTAGAACTGCACCAAGACCCACAACACTAGAGTCTGGTGTTAGAATAAAAGGCTCATCCCAATTTGGATACGCAAGAACAGGCGCGTTTATTAAAGCTTGCTTTAGATTTTTAAAAGCCTGTTGGCATTTTTCATCCCAGTGAAAACCTTCATCCTTTTTAAGCAAGTTATTCATTGGTGCTGCAATAGAACTAAAGTTGCTAATAAATCTCCGATAATATCCAGCCATACCTAAGAAACCACGCAATTGCTTAACAGTAACAGGTACTGGAAAGTTCTTAACAGCAGTTACTTTACGTGGAACTGTTTCATTTTGCCCTTTTCGTTGATAAAATGACCAAGATATTCAACCGTTTTACGGAAAAACATGCACTTGTTCATCTTTACATGATCCGATCATGTAAATATCATACATAAAAATCATGATCCGATAGTTTTTTAAAAACCATTTCTAGCATTTTCAAATGATGAGTTTCGACATTAGATGGAATTAACAAATCATCAATGTAAACAGGCAATTCGGTAAAAATCCTTTCTATTATTCTTTGAGAAGTCGCAGGGGCATTCGTCAAACCAAATGGCATGACGTTAAAAAGAAACAAGCCCATGTGTGAACCAAATGCGGTCTTTTTCCTTATGGGGAGGAAGCATCTCGATTTTCCAGTAGCCGTTATTTAAATCCAAAGTTGAAAAAATTTCCCTTTACTGAACACATCAAGGTAGCAGTTTTTTCTTGTTATTTTATTCAACTGACAGTAATCAATAACAAATTTAGTTGTTCCGTCCTTTTTGCCTACAAGTACGCATGGCGAAGACCATTGACTATCTGATGGAACACAAATTCCCTGTTCTAACATTTTCGCAATATGTTTTTCTATTTCCACCCTTTCCATTGGATTCATCCGATATGCCTTTGCTGTCACAGGACCAGCCATTCCAGTATCAATTAGATGTTATCCAGTGCTGCATTTTCCCATGTTGTCAGGCGTTGCAAACACATGTACGTACTTACGAATTAGTTCCTTAAACTTACCTTCGCCTATTCTGAGCATTTAAATTTATCCAAATGAGCTTCCTGGATAAATTGATCGTATATTTCCTCTTTAGTAGGTCCTTTAGACTCACCTTCCGCTTGTTTTGACATAGTAAGTACATCTACGTACGTAATCTCAAGATTTGCAGAGAAAATTTCAGCATGCACCGACTAAGGTAAGTCATCTTCGCATATATATTCTTGTTCAAGCCAGGTATCGCCCAATTGTAAAAAAGATTCCTTGCCTTGGCGGTTTTTTAAAGTAACTAAATCGTCCGCGTAAGCAAGTACAATTCCGGAATGTAGCTCAATTGGCTCATCGCTCCAATTCCAAACTTTGGTTACTTGAGCTTTTTCCTGTTGGAAATTATACCAGGAACAATATAACAATCGTATTTTTCCAATACTTTCTTGGAATTACGTACTAGTTTAGGCGTTTCTTCAAACCGTGAAGGCCAAGAAGCAATTCGCTCATTTACAATTGATGGCTTTGGACGTACAAATGGTAAGTCCCATTCATCATCAGAAACATTTCACATTGTGGTCCTTCTTCACATAAAATAGAGACCCATGACTCAGATTTCGCCGGTATACAAGTTCCAACTCGCAAACAAATATTCGAAACCGTAGGCCGTGTTTTCCAATCATTTGCAAGATGTTGCCTATTTGAGGCGCACCCAGCTCCTTAAAAAGCGGGTGATATATAGAGTGGCGACCCATGAGCATTGACCAGTTATAGTATGAAAGAAAATCCATACCCAAAAGAATGTCGTATGTACAAAAGTCAGTGATCAAATACTGATGAGCCCACCTGTAACCCTGAAAGGATAGTCCAAATTTAACCGAACCAGAAAAATTTATGGCAGTTCCTTTAGCGGCGGTAGCTTTTCACAGGCACCATCCCCAAATGTCAAATTTTCCGGGCATTTCTGCTTTAAATGTTCGACAAAATTCATAGAAACCACTGAAATATTATCAATCATCAATCGTATCAATAAGTGCTAGAGTATTCACGCCTCCCACTAATGCAACTATCAGGGGTGAATGCATAGGCGGTATTTTCGTTTGAGCACCAAGGAAATATTGATCCTGATGTACAAAAGCGGCCAAATAGTTTCGATTATTTGTCACGTAATCGGTTTTAGGTGCCTTTTGCGGATGATGACTAAAATTCGCTTCAAAATCTTCCAACTCTTCACTTTCGTTAGTTGACGGATCCGACAGAGTTTGATCTGAACATGAACTTTCCGAAGAACTATACTCAAAAAGAAATCTTCCGGGAAAATCTGGGTTAGGAATCTTTTTCTGAACGCTTTTTCTGACCACGTTTCGGTTTTCGTTTCGACTTTCTTTGTCCTGATGATGAATTATCGTCACTTTTATGTTGGATATTACTGTTAGTTTCCCTCTCTACGTTCAAAAATATTAATCTTTAGCTGCCTTTTCCTCTGGTTCAGGTGCCTCCGGTATAGTTATAAGATGTTTTAATCGTGTAACAAACTGGTCTGGTTATGTTTCCATAGTTATTTTCACGCTAGATGGCGTACTTACATTTTTCACCTCTGAAGTTTTATAAATTTGAGAGATTTGAGACAATACATCTGAGCTATTTGCAGCATTAGCTGTACAGGATTCATCTAGACTATTTGCAGCCTTCAGCATCGATCCCCCATGTTCAGGGACATTTGCCATCGCGCTTAAACCTACGTGCTTACACCTACGATGATCCCTGAATACCTACCCCAGCTACACTTAGTACTAGAAATTGGCGTATTAAGGACAGGTGCCCTTTGCTGTGCTAAATACTGGCGCCAATTTGTATTTGAGAAAGCAGCAGAATTTCCCGTAGAAAATCTGCTGCTTTCCAAACACGAGCACTGCTGTTGTAATTTGAAACGTGATTCAAATTACCATTTATAGGCACAGCAAAAGACTGTCGGTCATTTTCACACCACTGAGTGCTAGTACCGGGCAACCCGTTAGCACGTTGTTCCAATAGGTTTGGCTGGGGGGGCATCTGATCAGGACTAGGCGCTCTTCCACGCCAGTTATTGGCTGAATAATTCACACGTGGAGTAAAAGACGCAGAATTAGAATAATTTATTCGACCACCAGAGTGGTTGAACAAATTATTTCTATCAATATACATACGTATTACGAGAATTTCGTGAAAAAGATGGTTGAGATCGAAAATTGCTCGAATTTACAGAATTCAACGGTATTAACGGAATAATACGTGGATTTGAAAAACTTGCCCATTGGGAGCCATAAAAATACTCGGCTCTTGATTCCTGTTTCCGGAATTTGCTCCCCGACGGCCTCCTCGACCGCCGCCTTTTTCTCGATTTCCTCTATTCCAATTTCGGTTATTGGAATAGCCATCATTATCATAATTTGACTGGTTGTTTGTTGTAATAATTCCGGTTTAAGAAAATGTAAAAAATACGACGACCACCAAAGTTTCTACGATTTTGGCTTTCTCTGCCACGAAAATTCTGATTATTTCGTTGATTCATGACACATTGCGGTGATATGTGGCCTGAATTTCCGCACGCATAGCAGGTCCTTTGCTGCGTTGGAGTCTTTTCTGGCGGTTTTCCCTTCTTTTCCGTTGATGCCTGAACGGTATTTACCTCGCCAGAAGCTGCACTCGTAGATGGTTGAGCGTTTCCTGAGTCCGCTGACTCACCCTTAGTCGCTTCCAGGGCCAAATCCCTTTGAGCATTTCGAATTTTCATTTTTTGATTTGGTCCACAAAGGACTGCAACCTTTTGTCCAATTTCTGAATTTTCGGTAGAAACATAACACACTTTAGCTTTGGATTCGGCCTTTTTACCCCTCCTTCTTTTTTCAGGGATTTTTCAGGCTTCTCTGAAGCCCCAGATTCAGCGGAATCCGACTCACACTCCTCTTTTAAGTCGTGAGAGTTGGGTCACTATTTTACGTAATTTAGCCATAGAATGACCCCAACTCTCCAAATCTGACAACAGGGAAATTCCAAGTTTCCTCAAGTCGGGCTTTAGGCCTATTCGAAGTTGCTCAAAAATTTTATCTGCTCTGTCATCCTCACTTTCGCCTGGATAAGCTTTTTTGGCTAGCATTTCCAGTTCTGACATAAAATCTTGGACGTTTTTCTTCTTTTTTTGAGTACGTACATAAAAGGAGTTCCGGAGTTCGAGAGAGTTTTCTGGATCGATTCGTGCAGGGTCTTCAAGAGTTTGACCGCTTCGTGGTGGCATACCCAATGAAGATAACCGGTGGATGACAGATTCACCCAACTTTGCCCATAAAATTGCATGACATTTTTCTCACTGATTAGCCGTAGCAATGGCATCAAAACTCAAAATCCAATCCTCCGGTGTGAGTTTTCTTTCACGATCGTTATTACTCAGCCATTTAAAAAGGGTAATAGCATTTTTCAATTCCGCCATTTCTTGTTCTCTTTCTAAACGTAAACGAGCAGCTTGGCGTGTCTCCAGGGCGTGATTTAAATTCGTCAAATTACGTATATTTTCGTCAATTTGGCCAAAGTTCCAAATCAGTTAAAGGAGCTAATTCCTCAAAAGGCAAATCAATGGCTCTACGGTGAAAAATGCAATCTACGCAAAATTACCAAAAATACGTACAAAAGTCGTCAAAAAGCAAGAAAAACACAATGGAGGGGAGTAGAAATAGTCCGATATATTGTCAAAATTATATACGTATACGGAAAATAACTGCATATAAACTCTACAAATCTCCTACAGAAGCACAAGAACATACAAAAGGCTAGAAAAACACAAAATTCGAAAATTTCGTGGGAAATGGGGGGTTGAAAAACTTCAACATGGCTTCAAAGTTGTATATGTAGCGAAAGCGATGAAAGAGGCTGAGATCTGAGTGGGAAGACAGGGGTCCGAAATTCCTTGCTACACAGAGGCAGACGTCGAGAAGATGAAATCTACTCTTAGGTCTAAGGATCAAGCTAGCCTAGTGTGGGTCTAACCTAATCCAGACAGTCCGCCTGTAGGGTACGTGAGTTCACTAGTGCCTCAGGGCCAGTACTTATCAAGGGAACAGTTGCGATGCTTAACCGCTACCCACGGATCAGTACCAGGGGTCACTGCACAACAGAAGAGAACCTTAAAGTCAGAACAACTATCGCACTCGAACACGCAAGACCAGGGCTCCGTATGAGGGCTTCCTTCGGGCTCGCTATCAACAGTCCAAGCTTCAATCTCAGCACGATTCCACGGCTGAGAACAGTTGCAATAGAAGGTCACCTCCGAATGCTCAGGCTCAACTAGAGAACTACCCTCGTGAACTAGGAAAAGTATGCTAAAGCTATACTGGTTGTGACACTCAGGACACTGATGAAACGGCAAATTAAGTTGGTTCTCAGGCTCACTAATATCACTAAGATTTCCTTCGTCGTCAGCGTCTCCGTAGACAAACTCAATGGGCTCCAGACTGATCTACTTTCCAGATATCGTCGACTCAGCGGTTTCCTATCCAATCTAATACCAACTACAACGACTTAAGCTCTGATCCTAGATTAATTATTTACTATGTCCGAGTAACCTTATTATCAAACAGCACGAACACACACAAGATCAAGTACACTACAAAATCTGTTGCAAAAACTGATACAAGAAGAATCCGTTCACCGCCTAACGACTAAACCCAAAGCTATGATCAGCAACAGGTCCCTACTCCGAAGTCTTAGCAGAAGAAGAACTAGAGCTGAAACCTAGTAAAATTTTGGTTAGATTAATATTTTAGCCTACTGGTTGCCACACACACGCACACAGACACACTCACCTAAACAGTACTCACTATTCTCAGACTGCGAATTGATGCGCAGTCACGCAATGATTTGATTTTCGGGGCCGAGGAGGGGGAAGTTCCCTATATGCTCCCTATATGTACCTGAAAAGTGTGCACAAGTCCACCCGTCCCTGGTCACGAATAGTTACCAGCAATACGCACCAGCAGAAAACCAGTAACTATTCTGCCCTCTGCTAAGAGGACGACCTGTAAACTTTTAAGTTTGATTGAACTTCAGAGAGAGAGAATTTGAGCAGATTCGATAGGGCAAATCAAAACAGAGCAGATCAAAGAGCAGACAATTCTAGACAGACAGAGAACAAACATTTTTTAGAAACAGACAGTAGAAAGTTCAAGATTTGGTAAGGATCTTCAGATGATTCGGCAGGAAAAACTTAACAGCCAACCCACACTCCAGAACCCAATATGACAGTCCTAAGTCCAACTGTGCGTCCCTAAGCCAAGAATGAGGCTCTCAGAAAAGTTCTAAGATCTAGCTGAAACTCAGCAAACTGACGTTTTGGGACTGATTTCCTGGCAATCCGGACAGAGCAGCGCTTGAAGAAGAACCGGGGAGGAGCGGCCAGGGGAATCCGGGGATTCTCACACTGGATGGTAGAGCAGGAAAGAGAACCGGAGAGCAGCTGATGTCCAGGAGCAGTGCAGCAGACAGACGTTGACCCGGGATCAGGAGAGATCACGGAACAGCGGGAAGCAGAGAAACAGAAGAATCGCAGCGAGGCAGAGAAAGAGATCGGAGGCCCGAAGGCGGCACTCGCTAGAACTGAATCAAATGGGTTAAAACCTTGTCGGTTTTAACCCGGATTCAGCGATATTAACTGGATTTCAAACAGGAAAGTTTATGAATTTGGAATTAAAACAAGGTTAGAATTTTCGAACAAAAACTAGCTTGGATTCGCAATTTATAGAGTTAGTGACCGAGGAATTGGAAATAGAAGAAAGGAGCTCATTCTCGAAACCTGCGAAATGAGAACGAGAAATGTGATTAAAAATGGGAATTTTGGGTTCTTTTTGCACGAAGACTTGCGGATGGGATTTCTGATAGAAATCCCCTCACCAATGACGGGTTCTTGGATTTCCTTCTCAGGAAATCCAGGGAAATCCAGCTAATATCTGCCGATATTAGCACACAAACATGAAAGCAACAGTAGATTGTCATTGAATAATCTAGGGCGGCGAGAGCCCGATTTTAACATGATCTTTTTTCGAAAGAGGGACTCACAGTCCAATTAGGTGTTTTGGAACTCGCACTTTACAAATATTATAAAAGATCCTAGAGGGAAGGGGCAACTCAACCTAGAGGGGATACTCGAAAATAGGCTTCTGAAGCCAAAGCCAGCTCTTTTGGAGCAAGCCATCCCCCCCGGAAGTACCCCAATCCCAACCTAAGGTTCCAAAATGTGGACAAAGTTTTTGGAGGGAGGTATCCTATAAGGGGAGAGGCAAAGCCTCTCCCAACAGAACAAACTCAAGGGGTGTCTGTGATTTTCCCCCCAGAGACTTGAAACGAGAGCGGCCATCCGCTAGAACCCCAGAATCACAGACTGACTGGAAACTACAATTTTTGGTCTCACGTTAACTTTCGCCTCGTGTCTTTTGCAATCATCCTCCGATGATTGGTTGCTTTCATGCTCGCGTTTCGTCATTGGTTAGTTTAAAGAGGAAGACCCAGCCTCCTTCTTTTGAATTTGCACCTGAGCTGTTTGTCATCTTAGTTACATAATTTTTTATGGCTTTGGGTCCGTTTTGAGTGGCCCAAAGTACCTCAACAGCCCTGGCCCTAAACTTTTATGGCGTCTTTGTTTTCAAGGACCTTTGTCCTGAAGTTGATTTCTAAAGACGTGAAGTTTGTTTGCCAAGCAAATGAAGAATCCAAAGGCAGACCGACTGGCAGACAGGGAAAACGAAGAAGGAGAAGAGAAAGAATCGTAATACGAACAGGGGGCCTAGAAGCCCAAGAGGAAATGAGCAGTACCTAAGCTATGTGAAGTTGTTACCTAGCCTAAAACTTAGTTAGGATCCTACTATTACCTACTTGCTAATATTATGTGCTAACTTCCTCCTTTCTTTCTTTCAGGGGTGACTTGTGCCTTATTTTTAGAGGGGTTCCCCTCTGTCTGATTCATGCGTATGAAGTCATCTTAGTGACGGGGAAGGGTAGCGCTGAACCTCACACATACGTAGACTCAATGCTAGACACTCAGGCTGGCCTTCGCTGGCCTTCACTCACACACACATGCTCCAGTAGTAGGGACCTGTAGATGAACCCCATTCGATTGATGCAGCAAAGATTACAGGAGTTAAAACTAATCTCAGTCTCAGTTAACGGTGAACGGATTTTGCAATAATAATCACAATAATACTAATAAGGCAAAATTACAATTAGAAGCTATTATCAATGAACAAATCCAATAAAAGAATATACAGAACTACGGATTGTCATAGGTAAATACAGTAACACAGCATAACTACAAATTGTACGTAAGTCATTACAATGGAACATATCGGAAACCTATTTTTGTTCTGCCTGGAGGCAGAACTACTTACACGGAAAATTGACAGGAATTGCGCTAAGCATGGCTTCTCAATGCAAACATCGCCTATCTTCAACATTGGGCTCGTATGTTGGTGAGCTGATTTTTTTAACCGAAGGGGGCTTACAAGTTGTAGCGCATTCAGATATATATAGTTCAATTTTAATTGTTATTTGTATTGTGAAAGAAGCACATTTGTGTTCCTTGTACTGTGTGCCGGTTGTTTTCTTTTATTGGCCTTATCTTACAATTCCCCCATAATACAAATTTTCTTCAGAGATATTTTCATTTTCTCTTCTTCCGCCCCCCCCCTTTCAAAGTTCAAGTACAAAACAGTTATAAAGGATGCCTGCGTTTATGCAAATGAGATTTGCAGACATGGAGAACAGTTCAAAGACATTCGGCAAGGCGACTGGTTACATCACATACTGTAAATTTCCTTACGTTTGCTATTGCTCAAGCTGAAAAACTTATCCTGACAACTTGTAATGACTTTGAGAATTTAGGATTTGTAACCAGAGAAAACGTTGTAACCTGCCAGTTAGCGATGCACTACAAAGGTGGCCAATCAACACATAACATTAACAACAAATTAGAAACGAACTTAAGCTCACATGTGATGGTTACTTAAATGACATGCGATTAATACTGACTACGCTTGATTTCTTAATACTGTGTAAATTCTGAAATCTGAATTCGCGGTAAAATTAGTAAAAGAATGGCGTTTCTGAAAGAAACTGGTAGAGAAAAACTTTAAATCTTAAATTTAAATCTGAGATTTATTCTAAATTATAAATCAAAATTAGTCTTACAGGTAATTGAAGAAACGCACATTGTCATGCCGTTTGTGACCACTCATGTACTACAAATAAAACACTTCTGACTGGAAGTATTTGTCTTCTGAAGTTATTAATTCGTAGCAAATTTCCATTGCTTGGTTGACGAGGTTCAGGCCGGATGGCCAGCCGGTGGCTGATATTAGCCACTACTTAAGGGAGGGTCACTTTGGTCAAAAATCGATAGTTACGGATTTCGCTCATTTTCACACATAATATGCCCCCATATGTTCTCAAAAATAACTTAGAATATTAGCGTTCGAAATCAAATTGTGACAGAGTTATTCAGGTTTAAAGCCGGAAAACTTGAACATTCCGGTGATGAGCCCTGCAAGGTCAGGTGGAGACCAAACGCGACCGAAAACAGGGTTAACCGATACACCATATTAAAGCCTTTACTAAGGTAATATTTTAGTTCAGACGTGGCTCAAGGCCAGCTATCCAGGCGTTCAAAATGCATGCTTGAGTGCTGCACTGACCTAACCTTGCAGGACTGCCCAGTATAACTTTAACTCGTTTTATCTTGCACAGACAACATTTTAGACCCATGCTTGTTTGAGAAAAGTTGCTCCTCGTTCCATTAGCTATCGATTGATACCCATTTTGTCTATATTTGGAAAACATTTAAAATCGACATTTTTCACCTATAAAGATCAAAGGTGCCGCCACAGCAGCATGTTCAATATTGACGCATTTGTTTTGGCCACATTATGTGACAGACATAGATATATTAATTAATCTGCCAAGTTTGGTGATTTTTTACCACATGATGAGTGAAAAATTATCAAAAGAATGTGTAAATTATGAAAAATGGCCATTTTTAGCAAAATTTGCTGTTTTTGTGGCAAGTTTTTTGAGCTTACTGTAGATGGTAGAAACATGCGAGTACTTTCATAAGACGTGGGGCCAGTACAAAAAGCGGACGCGGAACGGAAACGGACCGGAGGTATAATAAGAGGACTGGAAAAGCGGACTTGGGGTATAAAATGCGGACTAAAGGCGGAATCACGGTATAATAAGCGGACCAAGCTTATTAAGCGGACTGGTTCAAAACTTAGCGGATCTACGTATTTTTTAATGCATAACAAAATTTATATGGTGATAAAGCGGTTTTTCGGCACTGAACACCTTTATGAAAAGCTTAATTTTTGCACAGGGTTCAGTTATTAAGATAAAACAAAAATATTGGCCAATATCTTATCCAAACGGCTACTTTTAATGGGCAACCAATTTTGAATTTCCTTTTTTGCCGAATATAGTGAATCATGCCAAGCCCTAAAAAGGCTTTTAACTTGTGCTCAGACTTCTTCAGGACAGATTAACAGGAAATTGTAGAGCTATCTTGCTATATTCCGTGTATGTACGCTATCCCAACTGCCTCTACAAGGGCAACCATTTAGTACATAGGACGTAGTTCGGTTAAGGCCAGTATAATAAGCGGGCCAGGACTGGCAACAGGCTGAAGGTACAGAAAGCAGACGGATAAAGGATAAAACGGAAGTGGAGTATTCGATATATTTATGAAGAATAAAAAGAAATGGTATAATAAACGGACAGTATGGAATTAGTTGAATTTCGAATTTTTTCCAGTATTTAGAAGCTTACACAACCTTTCACTAGCTAGCGTAATTATTTTCTTGCTATCTTCCAGTTACCTGAAATGATTTTTAGCTGGTGAAATAAGGAATCCGTGTTACTTCTAAGCATCGGACCTTTTTAAAGCGCGTGTGAGTTTTATGCTCTGTACTCCTGCAAAGGAAACTGAAGGAGTTAAATGAATCAACTAACCTACTCTTCTCATCCTAATGAATTTGTTTGTTCTTACTGAATAACTAGCCTAATTTGTTCAAAGCCGTTTTATTTTCAGTAACAACCAAGCATGTGTATCAACAAAACATGCCAAAAATAAGGCAGATGCAGTTGCTTAATCAAAATAGCACACTGGATGAGTCGACTCAACTGAGATACCGATAATAACAAAACCAAAGATTACTACCTGAGAACAACGAAGTACAATGACAAAGCACTTTGGATAGCACTTGGCAGATATACTCAAATAAAAGACAAATCTGTACTTACGCATACAAAAACATTGAGATTCAAATTACTGTTACATTTAAAACAACAAAACAAAAGTAACAATTGAGCTTGTAGCAAAAGATCAATGAGCAATAGTAAAAAATACAGAACAAACAAAACGTGGAATGTGCCAACACAACTGATGATTGATAAAGCACTAATACAACAACAATATACCAATTGAATACTGAAAACTGACTTGAATGCTGAAACTGGCACAATTCAACAAAATATTGAGTTTCTGTTCCAAGGGCGGAAAAATTACTAGTGACTGTTCACTTGCAGTTGGATCCTCACAGATATGGGATTTTGGGGCATATGTGTCCGATTTATCGGAAATCAATGACAACTGAGAATCAGGGGCAGGTTCAACAGTGTAATCGTCCGGAGCGGGTTGCTTGCGGCCGCGTCTTCGACGTTTATTAGGCCTGGCGTTGCGGCGCAGCTGAGTCAGGTTAATCCGTTTCATAGGATGCTTCGTATGGATTCCAACAGACATTTGAGCAGCCAAAATGTGATAACAAATTCTGGTTGATGGACACTCACACGAAGTAGTGGGGGCCAGCTTCACCGTTTAGGTCTTACCACCGGTTCCTTCTACGACAAAAACAGCTCGATCGGGGACATGAGTAATCTTTTGTGATCGAAGCACTTCCTTTGCCAAAGCTATTTGGCTTCGACTGACGGACTGATCGATTTGACTCGAATTATGCTGATTCTGGGCAGGATTCTCGATGTGTGAATCCAAACCAGCTCTTAAATTTGGAACAATGTTGGAAGGTTCGCAAGGTTCATCAAAGGAAGGCATGTCTTCAGGAGGCAACGTAGCAAAGCCAGGTCTGAGCACAAACCCAGTCCATGCTTTCCTCTGGCTATTTCTCGGATGAAGTACTTCGATAGCTGATGAAGGGACAAAATAATACTATCAATGGGTTTCTCCTTCCATTCCAGCAGCTGTTTAATTAGATGGTTAACACTTTCTGCAGCATTATTAGTTATTCCACTGTCTGGATCAAACAAGTAATACTGATCCAGTATCCACTTTCCGGAATGCTGACAAATGTCCTGGCACAGGTTATTTCGAAAATAATCTAAAAAGGAGACAGACCATTTCTTGCTTTCCATGGAAAACATTGCGTAGAAATCACCTTCGGAATTAGACATCATCAGCCGTCTTACAGAGTCCCGGTAAAATTTAACATCATCCTCTTTACCACCGTGATTCTTCACCCACATTCGAATGTCGGTATATAGTAGATGGTTCCAGCAGTACAAAATATAAAAGATTGACGGTACATCATGACTACTAAATTCTCTGTCACAAACAAATGGCACTGCCCGCTTAGGTTTCAGTTCTCCCAAAGATAAGTGCAGAAAGTTCGAATGATCAGCCTTCAGCTTTTTCTCATGGATGAGGTAACCAAATGGGACCAGAGGTGATGTCATGAACTTTATATGCCGAAAACTGAGGGTGGAAAGATAGAAATCACCAACCTTAAACGTGGTATCATAGGTTAACTGAAGAGGAGTATCGACGGGATTTTCGAGCAAAAGAACGTTGTTTAGCTCGGATACGAGATCATCGTGAAGAAGTATGACTCTAAGATTAGGATACGTTATTATCTCCCGAACAAAACCAGGAATGTCAAATGCAAGCTCATGAATATTGTAGAGACCATCATGGGTAAGACGAAAATTGGCACGGTTCTTCGACTGAATATTCTTAACCTGCCTCACATCCCTAGGCTTCAAAACAGGTTCGAGTACGCCAGCACAAGGCCAGGTAACGCACTTTTTATAAGTTGTAGCAGCATTGTCCTTGCTCACCTCCAAAACCTTTGCAGCAAGAGTTTTGCTGGAACGAGTATAAGGCTTGAACTGGCGGCGGTTACCATGGGAAAGTGGTTTCCAAATAGTCTCGTCTCCAATATAATGAACCAGAATAGGACTGTCTCCAGAAATCAAGGAATATTCTTCTTTCCGAAATTGATGGGAAGTCCCTTCAGGGGTTCTGATGACGAAATAACGTTTGATGACCAAAGGCTTAAGGTCAGGCTGATATTTGCGGCCATTAGCTCGCCACAAGTATTGATCACATCTGCAAATATCACCGGTACCCGCGGCAAAAACATAAATGTCCCCGCCAAGTGGACGCACCGCAGGAAATCTAGACAGTTTAGAGTCATCGGGACATCGTAGCATTGCAACAATTTCTTCCAGCTTTAAATTATCGCCAACTGCAACGTGGCGATATAATAATGCCTCCTTAATTTCGGAATCACTAATTGGCACATCACTTGCCATGGTAACAGCCGCTTCTAAAGTTAAATGCACTATCAAAATCTGTGGTTCACTTTTTAGTTTGCTATTGCTACAAAATATAGGAGCCACTGGAATCCTCGTCAGAAAGTTGATCTATTTCAGCGTTTTCAAATGTTTCTTAGTTCTGTCACAAAACTGCAACAACGTTTAAAAATCTGTTATGTTACGTCTTAAAGATTATTTGTTAAAAAGTCTTTTGACTTTTAGAAATAATTCGCTGAATTTGATCAACTTTCCCTTGGTACTCCTATGGCCCTTATATAACTCGTAGCAGCAGCATCTTGTAGAATTTTAGGATCAAGGTCATAATTAAACTATGTACAATTTGCACAGTTTCGGTAGCTTGCTTTTATTGTTGAACGTACAACTTGCTACCGTAACCCTTCTCTTAATATGGATTCTTATGAAACCGACGCTGGACTGATCAGTTTTGTAAATATTCTTACCGAAGCGAAGAGGAAACTCAAATCTCAATTACCTACATGCTTCTGTTTTTGCAACGAAAATTGAAACTTGAAACCAGTTTTGCGAAACTGGAAACCGGAATTGTTTTGGAAGCCCTCTAAAAACAAAAATAAAATGTTCAACTGTAAAAATATTATTATAATTCCATAATGCCATAACAGTTATCTTTCTCAAAGTTTTGATCATTTTGATTTTGTGCAGCCTTGTCTAAAGTTTCAGACCTTGTACGTCCAAACGATTACGATTGTTTGTTTACAATTGTTTGCTTGCTGAGCAAATCAAAATATGCCTTTCGTTCATTGGTTGGCACAAACCCAACATACTGACAAATGACATCATCAGACAGCTTGTAAAAGAAACAGCGCCCTCTAGCGGTTGAAACTGCACTTCAAGCAAACAAACAAACCTAAGACTTTATAGTGTTTATAATTATATTAGTACAAAAAGTAGTTCCGCATAAAGACTATTAGCTTCATTCACTTAAACGTGTAATCTGAGAATTCAGTTTTTAAATTTATTTTCAAAAATTTTCCGTTTTAAATTTAGGAACTTTTCCTTCAAATAAACTAGCGGAAATTTCTAAAAAACAATAGAATTTCTGAATTGACCAAAGTTTCATGCCAAAGTTCAACGCATTAACATATGCCTGAAAACATTTGTTTGACCCGTTCATGCAAAAGATTTTTTGATATCTGCGAGTCCGGCAGCATTCCATCTAGTGACAGCAAAACAAACAAATCTGATTTTAAACTTTGATTCTTTAAAATATTTTACAGATATTTTTTGGACTTTAAGCACAACAACTAAAGTCAGCCCCAAAAATATAAACACAGAACTAAGAGTGAACCACAGATTTTAAGAATGTGTGTTATTGTTGCATAGTTAACAAAAAACAACAGAGGACTGGAAGAGAAAAACCTTCCGACCCTTATGACTATGCTTGGAAAATGCTTTCAATGGCTTTAGAAGCTCCGACCTAAAGTGGTCTTACTTCAGTTTCATTGGTTGTTTTGATGAGAGTCCGCTTTTTATACTGTATGTCCGCTTTTCCTCAATTAACCAATCAATGCAGTCCCTATTTTATACCATTCTCTCAGAGTCCGCAACAAGTCCGCTTTTTATACCTTTTTGCTCAGTCCGTTTCCACTCCTTTTCCGCTTTTTGTACTGGCCCTAAGACGTGGTTTTATGGGTAGAGTGCAGCTATCTATTGGCCGTTTCTGTAGCTTTTGCCAATCGTTCAGGACAAGCAAAAGAGTACCGTAGGTCCTGTTTTTCATGGTCCAAAAATGACCGATTTTCCAAAATTCTGACTTAAAAATTCGCCAAAAATCCAATACTGAACAGAATCGCTTTAGAGGAGATAGCTTCACTCTACAATATGTCCTTAATGGTTCTGAAAAGGTTTCAGAGTTCTGACTCTTTGTACAGCGAAAAAAATTTCTGCCACAAACTTTATAACCTAACTTTTTCATTTTCCTATGTTTAACACATGTCGAGGTCATCTTTGAGGGCCCGCACAGAACGATAGAAGCAATATTTCGCAAAACGCTCTTGTCTTGTTTCGCGGACCCATGGGGATTACAAAATATGTGAAAATGAGCAAAATCTGAGATGGTCGAAAAATCGGCAAAAAAGTGACCCCCCCCTTAAGGTGGTGATTCCCTTTGGTCACAAAAGTTTGCACCGTTATTACTCGTTCATTACTTGGAGTTAAGAAGCCATTTTTATATCAAAATGTAGCTTGACATTTTCTCATTTTAATGCATACCATGAAACTAATGCTGCTTTCTTACAATATTTTTGACACATTTTTGAAGAAGTACAATTTTCCAGATTTTTTGCAGACTCAAGTAAATTTTTTCGCGAGACATCGGTTATATCATTCGATACCTCCATCAAATAGCTGGGGACGATTTTTTATTTCTTGTGAAATCGCTCTTCGTTGTACAGAAATAAGCTGAAATGTGTGCGTAACCTGTATTTTGCTTACTTTTTTCAAATTTGTCAAGCGATTACTTTAGCTAGAAAGCAGTAATCGAGGCAACTAAAAAAACGTCCCTGGGTATATTTGTGCAGAACCCATTTGTTAAGTAGCAGCCCTCCAACTTTCATGGTGAATGCTCCACAATCTTTGGAAAAAAATTGGTCGTGTTTTTGCAAAAACTACGTTTTTCATGATAGCAACCTACGGGATAGCTTTTGGAAGATGATCATCCGTCGGATAATTTGCCCCTGTGAGACCTTCAAATCGACGCCTTTAGTTTGATTTACCGGCTTGTGTAGTTCAAGAAATGATGGATTATTTGATTTTTGCAAAAATGACAAGTTTTCGACGCCAAAACAAGAAAATCGGCTATATCTCACGGTAGAGAAACGCTAGAAACTTGCTTTAAAAAGCAAACATGTGAAGCTCAACGAGATCTTTCAAATAAATATAGTCATAACTGTATAGCTGCAGCCAAACTTTCAGAAATTGGGAAAAACCGCCCTGATCGCAAATCTCGAATTTTTGAACCGGGATTGCGCGGAGGGTGTTAGAACGCTAAAAGAATGTATTTCGGAAAGTTTCGCCAAATTTCATCCTGATTTGCGCCTCCAACCAACAATTTGTGCCCAAAAGGAATCACCACCTTAAATGAGTGTGGACCAAAGCACTATTTTAGTTCGATTACAATTACAAATTGCTTAGTTAGTCATCAGTCTTACTATCTAAAACACTAGATTACATTAAGGCTCAGATGCAGAACTACACCCCTTTTAGGGGTCCTCTTGTTAATTTTAGCTGGTGAACTTCAGAGTGGTTCAATTAATTGAGAAAAAGTTTTCTGAGGCTTTTACGATGTGTTCTTTCCGGAAATCAACTTCTGGTTCAGTGCTAATGCTAATTGCGAAAGTTATTATGATATTTAGAGACTCCGTCCATTCGAAATAACGAAAGGCTTGGCATTGACCAAGTTCTCTTCAGCTTTTCTATTCTGAATTCGAACCAATAGCTTAGGAAAAAGTTTTCTGACTGCTTCAGAGTCTCTTCTTTCACATGAGATAATTTCCAGTTCACTAGGAGAAATCTTGCAAAATCTATTATGATGTTTTTGAGAGGCGTTTAACTGTTGTGGACCCAGCCGACAGCAGTCAGAGCAACCTATCTTTATTTCATTAGAACGAATCGAAGACTGGATAGATCACGTATAAAAAAGTTTTCTGAGACCTTCTAGCTGTTCTTTTTCAAACCAGACCCTTCCCGGTCATTCCTCTTATTTATAGCAAAAGTTATAATGATAGATCGGTAGGTAGTCGCATGTACACAACCGAGAAAAACTAAGTCAGGTTTCCGTTATTAATTTCTTGCCAGAATCAAATTCTTTAGACCAACTGTTCTAGAAAATCTTTTCTGAGACCCTCTTGGTCAGCCCTTTCAGCTGCGCCTGGTCTCCACAATTTCTGACAACTGATTCAAAAGTTATTCTGATGTTTGTTCGCAGTACACGCGAGAAACTCAGTGGCAAAGTACAGCTCATTTTTTTCATTTTCATTACATATACGTATGTCAAACTTTGGCGCGAAAATAACGTCTGAACTCGTTAATATAACGCAAAACTCACATTATTATACAAAAGGTAATATTAGAATACACGAGTTTATAAAAGGACCGGAAAACACAAAATTTGAAAATTTCATGAGAATTGGAGGGGGGGAGGTGATTTTTCAAAAACTAAAAAAATTCGCTCACCTAAATTGACCAAAAATATGCCTAAATTCGCTTTGCGTCCAGGTTAGCCCCTGGATAAGTTGAAAAACTCACCAAAATACTCAGAAAAATGATTTGGATGTCACTTTTGGGGGGGGGGGGAGTCAAAAATTTTAAAAATTGTCCCAAAATTGCAAAATTTTGAAAATGCTGAATTTAAAAGTTCCTAGAAACATCGTTCACAGTTGGGGAAAGTCCCAACGAGTATTATAAAACCTTATTTGACCAAATTTGAACAAAAATTGACCTTGGGGATCAATTGGGGGGGGGTCAAAAATTCACAAATTTTAGCCTAAAAATGCAAACTTTTTCAAAATTTTGCTTTTAAAATTTCTTATAAAGCACCGATATAGTTGGTGGTAGTACCAACAATTGTTTTAAAGGCATAAACTACAAATTTTAAACAAAATTTGACCGTTGGGGGTCCATTTGGAGGGGTGGTCAAAATTGACCAAATCAGAAATGTATTCAAAAACTTACCCAAATGCAGCTTCTGTGAAGTTTCTAGCGCTGATCATTCCCTTATACAGGAGTATTCAACACCTGAATTGAGGGAAAAAATCACAAGAAAAATATTTGGAAAAATTTGAAAAATTGTGTTAGTGTCTAGGGGATTGGGGGGAGGGGAAATAAGCTAAATCTACCTAAAATTTACTGGAAAATTTGCTATTGGGCTGCCACCATAACTGCAGTCACGTCAGAATCGTTTCCCCGATCCCAAATAACCTAGGTGTGGGTGGGGGAGGGGAGGAGATTTCCCCCTGAGTTGCTTCGTCAACTCCTAAATTCATAATAATTTAAAGTTGCACCCTACACAATAGGAGAATTCAAAAGTCGTCAAAACTAAATAAAAAGTATCACAAAAGATCCTCCTAATTAAAGTGAATCAAATGACATAATAATCTTCTAATAAACAAATCTTTAAATAATTCTCAAAATACAGCGAGAAAATTAAGAATGAAAAATCAAAATTTTCACAAAATTATGATGGACAAACCGGACTATGTCACGTGTCACGGTCGCCAAATATTAACTACCGGCAAACTGTCCGGTATTTACCGGCATTTAAAAGGCTTAGCGATTACAGGTTAAACCCCTAGGGTGCAACAGCTTGCAAAATAGAACCCTAACTAATATCCTGCCCTAATGAATAATAAAGAAAGGCATCAATTTACTGTGAGGACTTACGGATCCTTACTGGACAGCGGAAATACCAATAATCAATAAAGCATAATATTTATATATATATATATATATATATATATATATATATATATAAAAAGACAACCGAGCCCGTAGGCAACTATACGCAACGAAAGAACAATACCAACTGATTACATAAGACTGATTACTGTCTAAACACGATTGATGACTCATCATGCGAACTGATGGTTTACACACAACAGTAAGAAAACTTCATCATTTGTTTTTATTTCATTCATACACTTCGAATTGCGAGGTATTATATATATATATATATATATATATATATATATATATATATATATATACACACACATATATATATATATATATATATATATATAACAAACAGGAGTGGCTTCTCGCCGTAGGTTTTCTCGTCAGTTGCGACTATGACGTTGTCCTTTAAGCGAAAAGAGACCTTGAATCGGTCCTCGGGCCCCGGGCCGGGCCCAGACCGAGCCTGCACCAGGCCTGCACCGGTCCGGCCCGGGCCCGGTTGTTGGCTCAGCAGGCCCGGCCCGGACAGCCGCGGAGGCTCGGCCCGGTCAAATGTTTGTTGTGCAAATTTCGAAATTTTTCAAAATTCGTTGCATTACAAAGTCGAATTGCAGCTTCCAGGTGTTGTCTGAAGTTGTAATAAATAGCACTAACCACATTGTCTGACACAATTTTTTTGTATGTCGGGCCTTCACCGGGCCGCCCGGGCCTACTGGGCCTTGAATCGGGCCTCCGGGTTGATCCCCCGGGAAATGCCTTAACTGCACAACTCTAGACCTGACCAAATGTAAAGGTTATATTTACAATAGTGACTTTCAGCAGTTTCAGTCGAAGTTCAAACGCCATTAACAGTCTAACCTAAAGCTATACTACTCCGCAATTTGCAGGTAAATGTAGCTAATCGCTGTGGATGGCTAAGTCAAATGCTGAACTAAAGTTTCCTGGAGAAAAGGGTGAAGATCGCACCCGAGCTGGCTGTACATTGTAAAAAAAGTCTAGAGCTCAGCTAGCACCATAGATATCATAGGTCCCTTTAATTACACTGATGGCAGCTTTTCTAAACTTCATAAACAAACTAAAACAACGGTATTAACCCTAGCCACGTCTATTGCATTTATAGACAACGTTGATTTTGTTTATATCTTCTTTGCTGAGATTCGTTCTTTGACCAATTTCAAAGGATCCTTCTTTTGGAGTGACTGTAGCCTTCTCATTTCTAAAATAAAAACCTGAAATTCTGAAATAAAATAAAAAACGATACTGTGGCGGGAACAGGGAGCTGGCTGCTATAAACAGGTAACCCCCTCAGCAAATTTCCCGTGTTAGCGACTGTTTCAAAAATTCCATTAAGTCGCAAATTCCTGGTAAGCACTAATACTCGCAGTTTTCGCTATAATTTTGAGGTATACCCCTAAAATTTAGTAATGTTTCAAGGATTGAACTTTTGGAGGAGTCGGATTGGACTTTTCGGTCTTAATGCATTGGTGACAGCAGCTGGTAAATGGAATCTGAGATATATTAAAAATTATTCCAACACCTGCTATATATATTTCTATTTACTTTGAAAAATAATGTTTTCCATAATGTAGCACGGACCCATGATCATACGGCAAATCGATTTCGTCCACAACTGGATGCTTGTATTTGTAAAAATTTTCAGTAGCACCGGATGCAATATTTTTCCAATGTATGTGAACGTGCTTATCTCTGTTTATTCTACTATGTTCGTGTAAAAATCCGAGTACATGCATAAACTCATGCAGAATTATTCCTGGATAACCTGAAATTATGTAGCAAAAGGGCACAATACAATAACAAAGATAATATAAACCAATTGTAGCAACATTTGAAAAAGATGTAAAGAATGAAATATACGCCTAGTAAGAGTCGGCTTTATTAATTAAAGGACAAAGTTGATAAAGCAAAGCAAAGTTGTAGAGACCTGCACGGGCCGAATTTTTGTGGACCGGCCCGGCCCGGCCCGTGAAAAATTTTTGCCGGCCCGCTCGGCCCGGCCCGCTCGGCCCGGCCCGTCAAAGTTTTCGGCCCGCCCGGCCCGGCCCGCAAAATTTTTCATTTTTTCAGAAAGTGCAAAATTTCAAAATTGAAATTCCGTTTGAAGTTTTTGTATTGTAGTCGCAAAAGTAATCAATGAATTGAGAGATTTGACATTAATTTTGAGAACAACTTTTGCAATTAACAGTTTAAATCGATTCTTCTTGTTTTAACAGTTTGAAGTGCTTGTTCAGAATGTTTTGAACCACAGGGTTGTGCCGAGCAACATTTTAAATAATAATTTTTTGACTAGGCCTCAAGAAATGAGCATACGCATACTGATTATACAGATAGGATAGGATATCCAGCATTTATTTAACAATTTAGACGACTTTTTAACTTAAACAGAATACACAGTAGCACTTATGATATGAAAATACTGAAACTAGTTCCTGAAAAGTAAGAAACATGACCAAGAAGCACAAAATTCTTTGAAGCTAAACATTTGAGTTGTTTTTCTTCAGTAAAATCTGGCAAAAATAATGGGAGCAGACCGAAAACTCAGCCCGCGGCCCGGCCCGGCCCGTGAACTTTGGCCGTCGGCCCGCTCGGCCCGGCCGAGCCGCGGGCCGTAATGTAATGCAGGCCTCTACAAAGTTGGACTTCATCGAAAACTGTTATAATGCATTAAAATGCCTGCTATAGGGCTGTCAAAGCAAAACGTCTAATGTTAGCTCTAATGCCCGATCACACATACTTGAATATTTAAGTTACCTGACAACGTCCAAATGGTCTGGTTGAAAACCATAAGTACAGTAATACGTAAAACGTAATACTTAAAACAGTAAAACTAAAAGGTTTAAGCGCAAATACTTAGTTTGTTTGTGTTCGTCTCAGATTAAACTGTTTTAAATTAAACAATCTCAGCTTAGTTATAAAAATTAGCAATCTTTACTTATTCAGAAATGAATAAATCCCACACATTGTCAATAATCCGATACGGCGAGCTGCATGCGATGACTAAACCGGAAAATATAAAATGGAATCTATTTTGATTAGGATCCCTTTTCAGATCTGAGAATATATATACTACTTCTAATGCTAATTTTGAGCAACTTAGCTTCGTATCGTTTTGCCATGTTAATCTCATCTTGTATGTATTTGCTTACCTTTCTTAAAGCACTTGTCACTTAAACTGACAGTTTGCATTCCTCCGATGCGGCCTATGTCAGACGAACATGTTTCGCCATCACTTGTAATGTAAATCCAATCTACTTGGTTGTCACGTGGAACAAACTAAAAAAACATTTGTCTCTTAACTTGCGAGCTTGTAAACTTGAAAAATAAGCTTTAGGAAATGAATGAAAGCCATGAAAATATTAAAATAATGGAAAAACGAATACATTGCAAGTGCAGAAATCAATTCTCATGGTGTTTTAATAAAGATAGCACAAAGTTTTTTGAATGAAAGGGCTTAGCTTCATTTTTCTTGTAAACATTTTTAGTTTTTGTAGACATTTCCAGCTTGAAAAGCCAAAAGGGGGTACATTTTCATTGATTGCATTTAGTAAGCTTACAAAACAAATGATGTGTGTTCGGTATCACTCTATCACAATTATCGATCAACATCGCAAAGTTATGCTACCCAAACTACATACAAGGTTGCTTTTTGAGAAACCCAGATAACCTAAAAACCTAGTATTGGGTAAAAAACTGCTTAATGGCATAAAGAGTTTGGCCTTGATACAATCTGCGGATTCGAAATTCCAAGATAACTAACATAAAATAACGGCAAAATTACTTTTAGACAAGTTAGGTTTTCAAATACACGCATGGAATAGGCCAACATTGCTCTTTGAGAGTTATCCATTGACACATTAATTTTATAGGGAACCTCATTATTTTGCCAAAGACCACCCCAGGGCATAATAATGGTTACTCTAAAATCAGTAAAAACAAAAACAGCAAAATCCTACGCCTCGGGTGATGGCATTTGCAATATTCAAAGCCAAACCGTGGACCAAAGCAAATTTAGTCCGACGTTCCTCCTTCTAGTGAAAGAGGCAGTGTTGTGGAAAGCTAAGGTTTAAAGGTTACATATATTTCAACTATAATTATATACTGTTGGCAATAGTTTAGATCAGTTAATGCGAATAATGTGTGTGTGAGAGAGAGAGTGCGCGTGCCACTCAGCGATGTGTCACATCTCCATTCTCAAAATTGATTCATTTTAGAAACCATGTATCCCCGATCTACTGGTAGAAAGTGTGCGACCAGATGATGCAGCGGTGAGGAAAGCTGCTGTAGAAACAACTCTCCAGGCCAGTCCTCCTCCCAGAAATGGAACAACTGACTGGGCCCCCAGTATTCTGTTGGAATTAGACAATGGACAAGATCCTGTCTAACGGAGCTTACCAGCGGGCAAATTTTGTTTTAGCTTTAGAGCAGAGATGCTGGCACTAAGCATGGCATTGGACTAGATATCCGACAGAGGGGAAGACTTCTGGAAGTACCATATTGCAATCTACACTGACTCGAAGTCGCTAACTAAGCTCCTGAAGGTTGGGGGCAGAGCTACATGCATCCCTCTACCCAGCAATGTCAGATCCAAGCTGACACAGATCGGCAGGTGTGCCAACTTATACATGCAGTGGATCATGGCTGCCTTCGAGGAAGAGGAAAAGCAGAGCCAAGCAGGATTGCTCACTGGCGCAAAATAACGTCCCTGTTGAGTATGGCGACGCTAGAGCTGCCATCAAAAAGGCTGAAAAGTCCTCCTCGCTGACCGTCTTTTCTGAGAATCTCTCTGGATGGGCAAAGGTCATAAATGCATTAGCTGACAGAGGCTGAGGCAGTCAAGCTGATCTGCATGCTGTAGCTCGCCATGCTGCCCCCGCTGGTCGATTGCCACCAAGCAACGTGACTGCCATGTGCTGCAAATTCAATATATCAAGATACTGGAACAGTTCAAAACCTAGTTGCTACTTGTGAAGGAGACTTGCAGTGAAGACTAATTTAGCATCAATTAGATTTAGGAAATGGGAACAGCAGCAGGTTGAGGAGTTGAGAAAATCACAGGAAGAGATTATTGCCATCGGTGTCTAGATGTCTTGACAAGTCTGCGTATGAAGTCGTTGGGTTCATGGGCAATGGAAGGAAAACGCACTCTTGAGGAAATGGGTTCTTGTACTTTGGGTGCACGATACGTGGCTAGCAGAAAAAAGTCTGCGGACCATTTTGTTACAGTACAGAACCTGGAAGGGACACTAGAACGCCTGTGGTGACTACAAACGGGGCTAAGAGGGAAATCGTTTCTGGTTTGCACAGACTCTCGACTTTTGCTGGATTAGCTACAAAATGGAGCCAGTATAGCAAACAGCAAAAACATCCAAGATATCTTGGAGCATCTGGTGATGTTGGCAAAGGGAGCAAAAATTTATGTCCAGTGGATACTAGGGCCCTGCAGGCATGCTGGAAATGAGGAGGCTGACAGCCTGGCCAAGGAGGCAGCCACGCACTGCCAGCCAATCGCACGTGGCAGTAGATTATGGCAAGGGAAGACAGCAATACTTAATAAGATAAGGAATTTCTGGAATGTTTGCAGTAAAAGAGACTTCTCTTTATGATGACACTGAAGGAAATCCTATACAGTTAACGGCTGAAAGGAGTCTCTCTCGAAGAGAACCGGCCGCCCTGTCGCAAGAAATTGTGGAATTCCTACACCAAACCAGAATACCAGATGGCCGATTTATAATCTACGGATGGATTGTCGAAGACGAAACAGAAGAAGTGGGAAAGGGTGAAAGCGTGTTCTTATTGAGGAATTGTCAAATTTGCAATTTCTGAACAAAGACCGTTATAAAAGTTAATTAACCTTACAGTCAAGTCCATACAGCCGTGCTGTTTACTACCTGGAAGGATCACCCTCTATGTGAGATCTGAAAGTTGGTGGCCGTCTGATATCTCCTTCAAAAAATAACCAACTCTGCAACGGATCATCATGCCCATCTAGAACACGCGAGGATTCGTTGATACTTTGTTCCACTCGAGGAGCCATAAGCTCGTCATCACGCGTTATGAAGGGACTGACTACTGGATGAGTCTCCTAAGTAAAAGGATAAAGCAATACAATTCAAAAACAAATTAAATAGCGCTTATTAATTGCCTACTGTCTTGGTTATTGTAATTGTAAATTCACTTCTGATTGTGCAGTAGACGAATGATTATATTGTTGAGGCAAGCGATTATATTAGAGAAACGTTGATTATAAGAAAAGTGAGACATCCAGCTCTGTACTCAAAGCCTGGGAGATGCTCGATGGCTTCGCCTGCAGCAAGTGAGCTCACACAATCTTGTAAGCATAGCAAGCAGTGCTACAACTGGCTTATAATATGGCTCAAAAATATAAAAGACATGTCGTCTTCTGTATGTCATGTCTTAAAAGATAGACAGGACTTCTGAAATTTCTGTCGTTCATGAACTATCCAACCTAATTTGCATATTTGTGTTGGAGTGAATTATATAAGGGAAGAAATTTTTGATCAGTGCAGTCAGTTCTACTGGCTGTCGCTGCATACTCCAACAGGAGACGTGCGAAGGCTAACTGTGCAGTCAGAGTTGGCTGCGGGCGTGGTTAACCGCGGGTACCGACAGTTGACACAGTTTTCTGACCGTAACGAACGCAAATTTTCTTTAAATTTGCCTTCAAAAGTATTTTCATTGGCTTTCTTATGTTGTTTGAGTAGGTAGTTACTACATAGCTCCTAAATTACTTTCTTTAGCTGCTTCATTATCAAAATAGTTACAATATCTCTGAATTAAAGTAGTTTTACAATCCCTCCTCTCAACATAGGCTTGCAATAAATGTTGAAAAGTAGCCGTTTACCCAACTAAAAAGTTTAGAACTTGGTTGCAACTTGGTCTTAACTGTATTGATTAACTCAAAATACTCTTAATTAATCAAAATTACAGAAAGAACTATTGTAATGGATTTCAGGAAGTGTCCGAAACTTAAAGAAAAGGGTCTAATGTCTAATTCAGGCTTCAAAAAATACAGTTTGCCGAGCGCTGGAATTTCCTTGATTCGCATTCAAGCTCGATATTTCAGAAGAACTGTGAATGTTGGGCGAGACTAAAATTTCAACCAGACGAGAGAACGAAGCCGAGACCAGGGAACCAAGACCGAGACCGAGAACCCAACCCTGGCGGACATGTACTGTCTGGTTTAAGTCAAATTTGAACGCTTTTAATTTTGCAAATATACGCAAATATGCATAAATGCTTAAAATCCTGAAAATTAGCCCTCGGCAAATGTCAGAAACAATGCACGAGCAAAGCCGCTTTCAGCTATCTATACATCTGTCGATAAAACAATCTAATACAGCCATTTACAAAATATGGCTTTTTGAGTCCAATAACAGATATATCATTGGTAAGCTTGGCAGCAGCAACAACAACTGTGCTGTGCGACATTGCGACTTGATTTTTCAAAATCTGACGGTTTCTGTTTATTTCCTTCCTCTTACAATTTATAATTTAAACTGTTGAATAAAATAGATTTAGTTTTATTCAGACTAGTCTTTATCATAGGGGTCGCGGTAGCGACCCCTATAATATGAGTGAATATATCAACTGAGCGTGAGCCGTGCAACGTAGTTACTACAACTTGTAACTATAACTTATACTGGGATATAACACAGAAACAAATCTAGCTTATTATAAATATTTCTTTAAGTTTCTTAAGGGGGGGTCCAAATTGTGGTCATTTTATCGACTTTCTCCGATCGTGCTGATCTTTACATATTTAATGGCCCTAACGGTATATTTTAACGAGTTTTTGAAATTAAGTCTTAAATCGTACGGTTGTTGAGTAATTTCATCTCAAAGTTGAGGTTCTCATGTGTTAAACATAGGAAACTAAAACGTTTCACTTTTTGGACTAGTGTTAAAAAATCTCGAAACTCGGCAATGCTAACCAACCTTGACTGGTATCATTAGAAAGGCCTGGATAAGAACTGTGATTTCTTCGAATTTGAATTTTGATTTAGGCCTTTAAAATTTTTTAATTTATGAAGACTTAAAATTTCACCCGATTTGAAAATGGTTTCAAATTTTAAATCTTCAAAAATTAACTTTTTTCCATAAGGTTTTAAGTAGTTTCTAAGCAGTCTAAGAGTTTCTAACTAAAACATTTTAAAGGTCTAAATCAAAATTCTAATTCCAATAAATCACAGTTCTTATCCAGGCCATTCTAATGATACCAGACAAGGCTGGTTAGCATTGTGTAACAAAAATGAATACTTTGTCATTTGGATTTGTTCAATAAAACATTATATTTGTATTTCAGCTCAAATCGGCCGGCGTGCCAACCAGTGAACGCAGTTTAGGACACGACATGACCAAAAAAACGACGTCTTTAAACAATCTATCCGAGTAATAAGCGGCTTCAAAATAAACTAAAAAGGCTGAATATGTGATTAACAGTTTTGGTTTCTTATGGAATTTCGATCTTGGATTCTGCTGGAAAACGGAATGGAATCTATGGAATGAATGTGTCTGATTGCCATTGTATTTGTATCCTTAATTATTGCCATAGTTACGACATGAATTAATTCGGAAAATTAATTGGAACGAAGTTCAAGTTCAAGCTGGATTGTTTCGAGCTGGCAGTTAACTTTTACTAATTATGGTGTTGCGGGACAGCTAGGTAAAGGCCCGTTGGGTGCCGCTCCCCAGGCGGATTGGCAGGTGTAGAACGACTGTCAATGATTAGTGCTGAGCACGGTCCACCCATCAAATTAAGATAATTAAAGGGATTCTGCTACTATGGCCAAAACAACCCAACATGGTCAGGAGCAAGGCTAGTGTTCGCTCACTGTACGTCGAAATGCAATCAAAGTTTATTATATCTGGATAGATTTAGGCCTGCTCTTGTGATTTATGAAAGAATAATAACCTATTCTGTGGTTCGTTTTCATTTTACAAGCCATTTTCAAATTTCATATGGAGATTACAAAGTTACTTTCAAGTTTTGTTCATATCGATTGTTTTCGCTTAAGGGGGGGGGGCTACGAATTTCACTAAAAGTTCGATGTTGGAAAAGCTAGCTAGTCTTTTGCCACATAATAGTATTAGGTTAAGTGTAAAATAGTTTGAAGTTTGAAAGAATTCCATACAGCGTAGCGTGCTGTGGAGCCATCAGAAGTTGGTGTTATCGGTCCAAAGCTCGACATGACACGTACACAAACTTCGCCTCGCCCTGATCGCTATGTGCAAGGCACAGTACCCAAATTTTCAGGAATTAGTTCTGATATATAGTGCTTTGATATCGCGTAAAATAATCTCTAGACCATTGCCTAATTTTCTGTACGATACGATCAAAATGCGAAAAATTGGGTGTTGTAGGTGTATACGGGTGGAGGTTAACTAACTTCTAATGAGCTGTGGTTTACCAAATGAACCAAACTTTGCGGCAATTAATACTCCAAGTATCTGTCTTTACTTTGGTATAAATGACGTGGTTTCGCTAATCCCTGTGTTCGCAGTGCTGGATTCTATTATCGATATTGTCGCTGTTATTTGGCGCCATTTCGAAGATGTGAGTCAATTACTCCAAAGTAACCGTGGCAGAATCGGCTGAAACTTAGCACATTACAGGCCAGTGAGTGCACCAAGATGTGCCGAAAGCTAGGTCACTAAACCTCGCTGCAGTGTTTAGAAATGCTAGATTGATTTCTCGAAGTATGGATGGCTATCGCTCCAAAAAGCTCCAAGACAGTGGTAAGCGCATACTGAACGAAGGAAGCGTCATATCGAAAAACGGATTTCATATTCGGATTCAACAGGTCAAATAACCCCTATAACCACCTTTTCGGCAAAATCGGAGACAAAAAATTTTTTGACGCCATTTTTACTGCGCTTAGCTAGCTTTTCAGGCCTAAAAATAAGGGTTATTTCTTAACGAAAAGTTGGCTAGCACACTAACCAGAAAACCAAAGCCCTTGAAACTCACAGACAGTATGCTATTAGAGCTTAATAACTGGTAAAAAGCTGGGGTAGGCTAGGGGTTGCCAATTTTATTAGATCGAAAGCGGCGCACGGTCACCTCGCAACTTTTTGCAAAATTTCAAACTTTGAGCTGTTATAACTAAAGAAGGAAGCAACGCTCGAAAGCCGGAATACTTTTAATATTTAGCACTAGTAACAGTTAACATTTATGGCTGAAAGTTACAGAAGCGGTCGAACCGTTAATTCACCAGAGCTGAAAAACCCTTTTTGAAAAATCCCGTTTTTCGCACAAAAATTTCGACTTTGGCGTCCTGCCAAAAACGGTGTATATGAGATATATTGTTGCCCACCCTAAACTTTTTTACTTTGATATGTTGGCTAACGTTGGGCAGGAAAGTAGCTCTCTCCGACGATGTTGTGCCAACCCGTTCGTAGCCCCCCCCCCTTAATTACTCCTTAATTAACATTACTAATTAGTATAATTTTTACATCATTAAAACCAGCAAGCTTTGCTCTTTCAGAATATCAAAAAGATTTACCCTTTCTGTGGTTCGTTTTCATTCTAGCAGCTGATTTTAAAGCCACATACTGGAGTTTAAGTTGGCCTCTAGATTTGGTGGGACATAGTGCTTTTAATTAAAGTTTCACGTTAATTGACATAACAATTAAGTTAAAACTTTTATAAATTAACACAGCTGGTCTTCCTCTTCAAGAAAAGGTAAGAATAATTGGTACTTCTGTGGTTGGATTTTTGTTTATACTCGATTTTCTAAACCTAATTGGTAGACCTTAAGTATTGCGATCCTTCTTGGTTTAAACTTCATCTCAAGCTTGATTAAAGTTGATGTAAAATTAAATTAATCCATATTCTAGCTAATTAATTAATGAAAGTTACATTAATTAAGTTTAAAGTGTGGCTAAGTTAGTCTTTACTTGTTTTAAAGCAAAAGGGATGCCCGGCTTGCCCTTTCACTGAACTTAACTAGTTTTTTACTTAGCTAGTGTGAATTCTTTTGAAGTTTTTCTTTTTCCGTAAGTTTCCCTGTTTGTTTCCCTTATTGCCAGTTTCAAGTAACAGATGTTGTTTTTCTGTAACGGCACAAACTTTCCGCTCTTTGAGTCCAGCTCGGCTGAGACTAAAACTCAAAAGAAAAAGAGGGGAACTGATAGAATTTTAAAGAAAGTTTTATTTTTTAATTCATGTCTTAGCTAAGTGTGTAATTGTTTTGTATTGCGTATCTTGTATTTTGTAAGAGGCTCGTACCTATTAGTTAATTAATTATACCTACCTAATCAGCAGTCTTAAGTCTTAACTATGGGGACCCTCTGGTGTGTCTTGTTTTTCTTCTATTGCGAGAAATTGACGTAGTGTCAATTTCTCGCTTGAGCGCCTTTGCACGTGTGTTAAACTTTTTCCTTAAGTTAACAATAGGGGAAAAGGATTAGTTTAATTGCCCTTTCCCCTCTAATGTAAACACTTGAGAGCCCGCCGAAAGTTATTTTGTGATTGCACTAAGTTGACCCAGTCAGAATCATTTATCAGAATATCGTGTTAGGATCTTTCTCTGAATGATCCTAACGGTTTTAACCCATTTGATTCAGGTCTGAATCAGCCTTTACCGGTGCCTATTTGGATTTGGATCAAGCCTAGCCTGCCTGTCATTGGATCAGATCCCCTGCTGCCTGCCAGTCTGTGCTGCTTGCCTGTGGATTCTGCTGCCTTCTCCTTTCCAAATCAGTTGCACTTCCCTTCTTCTCTGCTGACTCGCCGGTGTGAGTTCCTAAAGGGTGGAAATCCGCGCGATATTGATTGTTTCATTAAAATAAAAGCATATAGGACACTAAGCATATAGGCAGACCCCCTCGACAGCATCTTGTTAGGAAAAGAATATAGTGGTCCAGTATTCAGACACTGTACCAGACGAGCGATATCTATAATTAAATCATTCGAAATTTTGTAGGTTTCAGGTTATAACAAAGTTCGTAAGATAAACTTATTAAACAAAGTTCTTGGGGTAACTTGTTAACATCAGACTGCTGGTTAGGTCTAGGGCTTCTGCTAGGTCTAACTAAAAGTAATTAAGTTTATTAATTAGGTACGAGCCTTAAGGTCGTAGTGGTCAGTTGTGCTTTCTGTGTGTGTTTGAGTGTAGTATTTTGTTTGTGTTCGACTGTACCAGTATTAATTTGTATTGTTGGTAATTGTAGTTGCTTTATCTCGCGTTGTTCGAACGGCTGACCAATACTGTTTGTAACTAATTAATCTCATTATCTAAAGTCTGTATCATCATATCCTCTTTTCGTCTGCACGTAACTGTTGTACATTAAATACTAAAATTCATAGGTTCTGTAGTCCCTTTTGCTAGGAACTTAGGATTTAGTTAGGACTCAGTTTGGCTTTGCTTAGAACTTTAGCTAGGACTTGGTTTATATCATGCTGGCAGAATTTGTACCAGTCTTATCTAACTATCAGCTAGAGTGTGAAAGTTGCGGTACAGAATTAACTGTTAGTTTTGAGCTAGAGGCGTTCCAGTACTTGAGCGACGAGACCCTTAGTCTGGTTCATCCTATAGTAGTTTGTGGTTGTCTACGCCCTTGGAACGTAGACCAGATTGTTCAGGGAGCTTACGAGGCAATTCCAGGCACTGAGAACTTTGTGACTAAATATTTCCCCTGGAAGTGTAATAGTTGTACTGAGCAAAAGGTGTTGATCATCTGTCTGATTCCAGAAGGTACTGCCGTGTGGGCTTCTGTAGAACACGACAGTTGCTCACTAGACGTGTATTGGCCCTAAGCGGAAACAGAGTTAGGAGGAATCGAACTCACGACCTAACGCGGACATATCCCGGATTGGGTAGACCAAAACCTTAGTCCGAAGGATCTAAGAGTCGACTGAGTCGTTTTTTTGTTTGTTTGTTCGCACTGCTGTTAGTGCTTTGAAATTTGGTGTGTGTTGCTGAGTAAGGGCACTCGCTGACTCCGGTGCTCTCTCAGCCCTTTCCACTTTCAGTCTAAAAACCAGTGCTTACCAGTGCAATCTTTTGGAGCCTAAAGTAATACAAAGTTTACTCGTTTAATCTCACCCGTAGCACTACAATTGCCCAGTTTCGAGATTTTTTGGCACTAGTCCAATAAAGTGAAACTTTTTTAGTTTCCTGTTTAACACTTGAGACCTCAACTTTGAGATGAAATTAGTCGATAACCGTACGACTTAAGACTTTAATTTTGAAAACTCGTTAAAATATGCCATTAGGACCATTAAATATGTAAAAATCAGCTCGATCGGAGAAAGTCGAAAAAATGACCAAAATTTGGACCCCCCTTTAGGTTCATACACAGCAAGCCACTGCTGTAAAAGATCAAAATTTTGCTCATATCAGCGCAAGAACTTGTTCAAAGTTAACTTTTACAGGGTGGTCACTGCGGTCAAGGTAATGTGTA
>JASAND010014117.1:0-39774 GCA_030248195.1 Trissonchulus latispiculum
GGAAGGTTAAAGCCAAATTGCCATCTTCCGACAACCAGTTTTCGTCCCACTGGTGTCCTGGCAAAGGTTTCCATGGGAGAAATTCGCAACCTTCATCCTTATTGACATCCCAGAGAAGGTAGGTCCCATCCTTCAGTTGACAGGCTCCAGAAGAGTATTCACAGTGGCTGACATCACCGGCTGTGCTTTCCATCTGCTGGGCATGGTGCCGCTTATACACGTAAGCTTCGTGAAGAAAGCAGTTTGTAACTTCGAAATGTTTGTAATAGCAGCAGTTTATTCCTCCACCAGGGTACCACCATTCCAATTGTTTGTTAGTCTCATAGAGATCACCCATTTTCACCATCGGCCCTTCCGTGCACTTGTGCCATTCTTTCATACTATAGCACTCATCTGCATCTACACGGATATTAATCTTTTTATCCAATTCTATGTGATGATTAACCAGGAAATATGTCTTCACGTCTTTTTCTTGCTTCACTTTCGTGCATTTATATGCTCTGGACTTATACAGCAAGACATCTGTGGCCAAGGGCTGGGATTCGGGATCTGTGAACGCCACTGTGCACTGATGCGCTTCAGGCAGTTTCCAAAAAGTTTTACCTTCATCAGAGAGACAGAGCATCGGGTGTTCTGGGGCTATGAGCTCGTTTCCTGCCTGGACAGTACTGAAAAATGCCCCAAGAAACAGTGAGAAGAAAAGGAGACACCCAAAGGTCGACACGTTGAAGGCACCGCGTCTGGTTGGAGGATCGGGCGTCATTGCCCAACCATAACTATCAGTGGCAGACGCATTGACTCCAGCACAAGATTGCTGATTAGAAGATGTTGAGACATCTTCAGTAACCTGAGCAACTAGCCTTTGATTCTGTTCCATGAGTACCGCGTTAGTTTCCCGTTCATGTCTTAAGCTAGCTAGAAGCTGATCCCGTTCTTCGCTCCATGGATTCGATGTCATAAGTGGTGGAATCGCTGATGACTGTGAGACCAAATTGACTCTTCGTCTGACAGAATTCGATGAATTCCCAGGCGGGCTCATCCGTAAAATACCTGGTCTGGAACTACCATTCACAGGTGTAATATTACGATTTCCACCATTTCCGCGAAACGTTTGTGCTTGCGCTTGAGCCAGTCTCTGTCTACATGCAACAGCGTAATGCCCTGGCCTCCCACAGTACTGACAAATGGGGCGGGAGTCGGTAGTAAACTGACGTTGTTCCCGTCCACGGTTTCCTGGAGATCGTTGTTCCCGGCTTTCATTGCCACTGCCTCGACGGTAATTATCACTTCTTTGTTGCGCCAATTCTCGGGTTAACTGAGCCATTTGTTCGTGTAGCTGGTCTATAGATTTCTTCAATCCGGGCCCCGTATCAGCTGGAGTGTCTGCCATTGTAGGTGAAAAACCACGCACAACAGCGCCCACCGTTGCTGAATGCCCGTAATCGCCAAAGGATTGACCTGAATGATATTGCGGACTTATCGCTTCCAGGGCTTCCAGTTGCTGAGCTTTCTGGACAGCGTCCTGAAAATCGACAGGATTCAATGGGAGCAAGGCACGCTTGTAGTAAGGATGAACATTTTGCAGAAAACTTCGGAAAACCAAAGTATCTTTGGCTTCCGGGATCATGTCGGGGTATCCGTCGTCTGCCAATTGTTGAAGATGCCATGCGAAATCCGCAATGGGTTCATTGGGCCTCTGTTGTCGTGAAGCCAAACTCAAGCTAGCAAGCATTTCTGTCTCCTTCCTTTCCAATTTCTTTATCATCTCTGCCTTGAGTTGGCTGTAGTCACCTTTTATTGTTTGATCTAGTTCATCAAACTTCTTCTGTGCAAGGTCCCTCATATAGACAGGGACTAGCTTTGCCTTAAGTGTGTCATCGCAACCCTGAGCATCGGTGACCACGTCAAAGGTATGAAACCAGTTTTTAATTTTCTCCCCTGGTTTACCAGAGAACAAGTCAATCAGAGACTTTGACAGGGTAAACTTTCCGCTCTGCATAGGTAGGAGTGGTCGCGGATGAGCTACGATATGATCAAGTCGTTGCGAGAGTTGGTCAATTTGTGTCAACGGATTGTTGTGTTGCAACTGGACCAAGAAGCTATGATCGATGATATTTTGATCAGACTGTACTTTTCGTAGTTCGCCTCTAACAGACTGCAGTCGTTGATCAAATCCTGAATTGAGATCAGCCAAACGGTTCTCGAGACTTGATAGGCTGGTACTGAGAGACTGAATGTTAGTCCTACTCCTGTCTTGTTGAATTTGATATGCTTGGTTACGGAGCAGATTCTGAACCTCCTCGGCTGACAGTAGACGGGGTGTAAGTGCTTTCGGATCTTGGTTTTTCGGAGTGGCAGAACTTTGCTTTGACGAGACTGAACTGTCAGGTTGACTGGCAGAAGTGGGTTGAGGGTCGGAAGAAGCTGCTGCGGCCTGGGCAGTGGTTTGACGAGTTGGAGGTGGGGGTGGTGACATGCACAACACGGAGCAAATCCCACCGCTGCCACCAAAATGTAGCGGCTCGAGTGGTACGCAGTGGCAGGCCGAGAAGCTTGCTGTGTTGAAATCGTTAAGATCAGACCCAAACCAATTCTTTATTATGTTGCAAGGTTAACATTGTTCCCCACAGGGAAAGCACAGTCAGCAATAAGCAAGCGGTTCCTCGAAAGGAAAGCAGATAGTATAGGAATACTTAGTGTTCCCCGAAAGGAAAGTGTCGTATATATGATATTCAATATACTTAGTGTTCCCCGAAAGGAAAGAGGTACAGTGGCGGGAAATAGATTGCCTTCATAGTTTTTGAGCAAGACGACAAAACCGACTGACTTTGTATTGAAAACTTGGTTCTTTCATATGGAAATTTAGGACTTGTTTTAATGCCCGAGGGTTTGAAAATTGTTTAACGGTGTTTGAAAGAATTTTAAAAAGACAATGTAAAAGATGTAAAAGAAAAGTTAGTGGGACACGGAATTAACTGGGGCACACAAGAAAATTACAAAACAATGCAAAATCTCTTGACGTCAAAAGTTTAATGGGTTAACTGTTTTACTGTTTTTGTCATCATTCTCGATCTTTTCAGTTACGCCACACTTGGTAGAGCAGAGCCAGCACTAGTTTTCGGTCCTTTGTTTTATAGTGATGTATGACCAATTCACCAACAATTAATGAACATAAAAAGACATCTTCTGAGCTTGATTTTCTATTCACAGTGTATTGCTGGAGTCAAGTGTGCATAATTGCAATTTCTACAAAAACCGTATTCCTCAGTGCAACAATGTCACTGCAACGGTTTTCCAACAATACCAAGCGGATGCCCACATCTGGAAAAGGGTCGACACTCGACAAACACCTCCCAACTCCGTATGGAGTCCACGTTCGGGGGGGGAGGCGGTACTCCAAATGAAAGTCTTCCTGTTCTGGCGGGTGGCGACCCTCCCCAAACGGGTTGTTTTGTTGGCGACCCCTTTATACAAGGGCACCCTTTCACAATTAAGCTGAAGCTAACGGGGCTGTTTGTCGACGCCCAAACCGTCCAGATTCTGGAGGGTGTAGCGTTCACAATCCTACGCAGAGAAGAACTTCAGCGACTTACGCACCTACTGCAATTATTTACTCTTGATGGAATGGAATGGACTCACGCAAATATCTCTATCATCTACAGGCAATTTTTGTACCTTAGCAATCAAGCTCAGCTTAAATAAGTAATTATATTAAACTAAACTATGACTAGAGAATACAAAAAGTTGAAATAATCTAGTTTACTATACAATACATCTCATTATGTACAAGTAGGTAGACGGCAATTTGGTTTCAGAACTACAAATAATTATGAATGGAAATTCATTACACGATGATTTTACGACTGAGCCAAACAAGAAACTAAGTTACTGAAACAGGAAAGAAATTTAGCAATAGCATTTTCATTTTTCACATAAAACTGTAGCTTTAAAACTTGCTAAAAACCTCAAAAAGTTATATGCATTTATAAAACGAAACCACGTAATGTAAATAGATAAGTTAAGACATTTCTAAGCTTCTGTGCACCAATCAACACCAGCCGGCAAAATCTAAAACAAGGTAATAAAATTATAATTACATTCAGTAAAGAAAATGCACCAGCAAGAGTACAAAACGATAACGGCATGTCTCCAACCTGTTAACAAAAGTAATGCGCACCGGATATTTTCGTACGGAATCTGCCTTTTCAAAACCTGAAGTCGGATTTCTCCATTTTGAATACACCTAAAACTTCAATTTCTCTGACAATTTATCGCAGTCCTGTGAATTTCTATCAAAAAGTCAAGCTCAAACCCTGGCTTTAAAAATATTGTAGAGAAAAGTTTGAAAATATTCTTAAAATTTTTGAAATTGTTAAAAATTTGCTAATTTTTGCTAAACGTTGCATTTTATTACTTTCTGTCTACAAGGTTAACGGATATCCGGATACCTTTATCAAATCTGATATCATCCGGATGTCCAGTGCCTATCACTAGTAACAACGCAAAACGCGCCTACGGCTATCCTCCCTAAACTTGCACCTGTTTAAGTTTCCCTCTTTGGCATGCGTTACGGCATTAAAATTCTACTGGAGGGCCGATTTGTGGGAAGTCAGCGGTAGCAAATAAAAGCAGTTCTAGCCCTGATAGCAGAGAGTATGCTTCATACTGACATAGTCTTATTGTGCCTTTTTTGAAAACTCATCTCCATCCTATCATCCCAAAATACACACGAATTCTTATTTCACAGAAATATTATGGTTATTGCACAAGAAACAAATGTATTCAAAGTAGATTATCAACAACATAAAAACCCATGACTGTCTATATTCATACCCTAAAGACAGGAGACATGTCTAAAAGACAATTCTTAGCACGACTGTAGTAGCCAAGTTGATAAGAACCGGGTAGTGGCATATAGAGAGGCTTAAAGGATAAATTATGTCGAACAGGCTCGCCATTAATTTCCGAATCCTCCCAGGAAGACATAACATAGGACCAGGTGACAACGTCATGCAATGAAGAGAAATCTGCCTACAACATTTACAAAGTTGCAAGCTTGCCAAAACTGGTTGCTGCAAGGTTTTTTCCTTTATCACAATAAATGTTAATGGGGGCACTTTGTGGCACTTGGAAAGACAGCAAGAATGTTTGTCTATGATTTAACAAAGTACTGTAGGCAAGAAAATTTTTAAATATTCAAAAATTCATACTCAATCTTGACAATTTCTGCGAAATCTTGACAATCTTGAGAAATCCAAACTCGATAACTTTAGTTTTCTTACAGTTAAATCTTTTGACCGTATTTTAACTTTGTCTCAACTCTACTGTCTCATCCAGTTTCATTTCTTTACCATACTGAGAATTAAAATTTTAGATCACTCCTATTCATTATGTACCAACTCACATACTTTGTACAGTCCCACCCAATCTAAGAAGGAGAAAACGTAATCTGGGTGGTAAGAGTACTGACAAAGGTTGTTCTGTCCAACAATCCACCAATCGCTTTCTCCCGGAAAACATATTGTAACCAACTTGGGGGCAAGCGGAATGTCAGAAGGCAACTAAAACAAAAACAAAGTAATGTGAATTAAACGGCGTTAAAACCAAATAAATGGGGCACATGTCGAATAGACTTGCGACAGCCACTGTTAGGAAAAGACTCTTATACAACGGATTCAATGAAAATTCAAAAAGCCTACAAAATTAAAAAATATTATAAAAACTATACAAATCCAACATTTAAGTTATAGTAGACCCGTTTAACCGTCTACAATCATGCATCAAAGCACAGTTTCAGTAGTACCGTAACAGAGAAGCTGGCAATGACAGGCTTATGGTCGCTCAGTGTGACATCCATTATACTTGTATAGCTGTCAACATGACACGATAAATTCTTTCTCCGGGTAGCACCTGACTCGTCGTTGTCACCATTGACCCGCCAAAGAATTCTGTCAGTCCATGAAGGAACCCGTCTGAAGAAAAAGATGCACGCACGTTAACAGAAAATATTTATATCAATTCAGCACATTCAGAGGGATTTTACGAAAATGATCAAATAGATGTGCCAGTGAAAAAACTCAAAAGAAACAAGTTGTCATATTAAAGGAACACGGAATAAGCCAAAGTGCAAGGCTTCAGCAGCATCCAGTTGGGTCATTCCGTACTGATTCCTAGTTTCAGCAATTTCCAATTGCGCAACAAGGTAGTTTAGAAATGTATGCCACTTGCCCAGAACAACAGTTGCAGGTTGGATCAGTACATGTGGTATTAATTTAAAAAAAGCATATTATGGAATAAAAATCGAAGTCAAAAAGAAGCTTACTTTAAATCATAGGCTGATGTACCCAGGCCAAACTTATATGACGGAGGGAAGCTGAGATTTCCCTCGCAAAAATTATCAAACGCAACGTTTTCTTTCCTTGCTTTGTTTAGCTAAAACAATAAAAGAGCAGCAATGGACATTTTATAGCATTAATTACAATCCAGGGTCGCGTTGCAAAAGATTTTCCTAAGTGCCCTCCTAGGATACTACTTAGAAGGATGTCTGGGAGGGGGTTAGGAGAACTCCTTAACCCGTTTCAAAAGGTTTCTCCTAGGTTACGCTGTCGATGTCCCTCACTTAGGAGAAAAGTTCGGAGTGGTGGGTGTCACTCCAAGCTTAGCAGAAACAACTGAACTGAAACCCAATTTTACTAAGGGACCACCTAAGCTGAACTTAGTAGCGTTCCTAGGCTTAGGAGAATCTTTTGCAATGCGGCCCAGTTACGTAACAATTCCACTACGTAACATACGTAATTCCACTACATGTATGTACGTATATACAACACGTTTTCCTAATTCTTGCTGCTATCATCTCCTCTTTGTCAGGACAAGAAAGATTTCAGAGAT
This sequence comes from Trissonchulus latispiculum, assembly GCA_030248195.1. Lineage (NCBI taxonomy): Eukaryota > Metazoa > Nematoda > Enoplea > Enoplida > Ironidae > Trissonchulus > Trissonchulus latispiculum. The sequence continues at coordinate 6,889 of JASAND010014117.1, forward strand.
TTACCTGATCACGATCTCGGAGCTCGTCCAGGCGATGATCATGGATATAATTGAGCGCAACCGCCGAATTTATATCCTCGACACGGAAATTCATGTCTCCCATCCAGAAAATATAGCTAAAACAAGAGACAATAAAGTAAAGAAAATTAGTACGGAGTGTATGTTCGTACAGCATAACATTTAAATTGGATATGCTGAATAAGCCACTTCCATAACACAAATTGGATATGTTGAATAAGCCACTTCCATAACAGAAAATACAGATGCGACATGAAAAAGCATACTAAAAGTACGACAGTACTAACTCGCTTTTGAGAGCAGGATCAGATCCAAACTTCAAGGAATTTATCACGTGACGACATTGCTACAACAGGAAACAAGCCCTAATGATCAGAAACGCATTCCACCAAAACCATACCACAACTTTTATGATGTGGAGCATTGCTTTGAGCCGTGCTACCAAGTATACTAGTAGACTTTAGACGAATTATTAGCAAATTTTACCAACAAAAGGGTACCTTCCGATGCCTTTCTTGGCTATGGCAATAAAATAGACAAGTCACTCTACATAGGTAACCAAACCATTCAGAACTAAATGACACACAACACACTTCTAAATGTAAAAACGTCTTAAACGTACCGTAATTCGCTGTTTATAGTTATAATCGTGGGCAACAAAATGTGAATTTATTACTGCAATAAGATAACCGCGAATTCGGAATCGTAAAGCCACAGCACCCTTGTTCCCCTGTGAAAAACAAAGTAATTAGAGCAACAAAGTAATTCCCTTAGAAGGGAACCCCCCACTTTCAAAACTCTAAAAAATGTCAGGTTTACTGACGGTTAATCAAAAGACGAGATAACTATTATTGTTTAACAATTCAAAATGGTTAAGATGTTTACAGAACCTCGCAGTTGCGTTTTCATTTTTTTCTTTTCTATAATTAAGTAACCACATAATACTAAACATAACTAGTAAATACCAATTTTGCTTCACGTAAAACAAAAAGTGCAAGAACTTGCAACACGTATATACCTACACAATGATTACAGAACCAAACTTACCATTAAGCCGGCTAAAGCAAGCCTCACAAATGAAGTGTCGACACATTCTATTTCAGTGACTAGCTCTCTTCGCACAAAAACAGACAACACCACATTAACCAGCTTTGGATGCGACTCCTGAACAAAGCACAAGAAATGAAGAGATTATTAAACTTCAGTATGCCAGCAGTTTGTACTACCTTCAGCTTCACCTTCAAACTTTCAAATTTCTCAAGCTTACTATTTAAGGATTAAATTTCTGTAGCCGCTTTTGGTGAAAATCTGAAAAAATCAATTTTATTTTGAAAAGTGCTGAAAATTACCACTGTGGGTCACGGTAAAAATTGCTGAATTTCGGGCTGGGCTTATTCTAGTGGGGGGGGATACTCCTTTTGGTACCAACTTTTGCCCTGAAAAAATCGCTCAGAAGGCCAAATTTTGAAAAGTTTGCCGGCTTGGCCGGAGATTTTTAGACGATTTTTGCCGATTAAAGCGCTATTTTTGCACTAAAAACGAGCTTTTTTGGCGATTACTATAAAAATAGGACTATTTTTAGCATGCTTTTAGAAGAATTTTGAAAAATTTTCGCCAACCCAAGAATGATTCACCCCCCGAGGGCCCCCCACAAGAAAAATTCCCTAGAATAAGCCCAGTCGGGTGGAGGGGTTTGGGTGTAGGTTTTTTCCCCGCCGCAGCACCCCCCCCCCCGACTTTCCAAAGATCCGCCCACCCCGAAGAAAATATATACCTATATATCTACGCCATTGACCGTCAGTTGTCAAGCTTTCAGCACTGAATTGAATATTATAGTATTAAAACACAACGTTCAACCTTATCTATCACGATCCCTATTAAATACTTACCTACCCAACTGCATGTCAATTGTGTAAAACCTTTCACTGACAAGAACTGTCTTAAAGCCTCAGACCAAGGGTCATCCTGTCGATAAGAGTCCAGCAAAAAACGCCCAGGAGAAGCAGGAGCTTCCTGGAGCCTAAAAGAGACAAACTTAAAATAGCACTATGCTTGAACAGCGTACACATATACGTATATAACGTTTACGTATGGGGTGGGGAGAGTGGAGGAGCCCCCCACTAGTGCGGGCCGAGGTCCAAAAGTGGTTTTTTGGCCGACGGCTTGTGTGTAACGTTACCCAACCCTCCAAAAATTTTTGCTTTTAATTTTGCTGATTTTTCAAACTTTTCCATTCTGGCGATTTTCCATCCTTCTTTTCCATTGTTGTGTTGTTGTTGTTTCTTCGGTGGCCGTTGTGGTTTCCCATAAACGGTGGACTGATCATTGGATCAGACCACTTTCCCGCAGATAGCTCAGCACCGACCCAGGGGCCAACCGTAGGAACCGAAAGATCTGGGGACAGCCCAAGGTGCCGGACCCGTTGGGATAAATGTCTTGGGCAGCGAAGCAGTAGATGCCCAAGGTCCTCCTCTTCTTCCCCACAGTTGGGGCAAATGGGGGTGGCCTGGGTGGTGGGGTTGATCAAGTGTCTATATTTGGCCAAGAGGAAGGACTTGCCAGTCCTGAGTTGGGATAGGACAACCCAGTCTTTCCGGTGAAAACCCAGTTCGAGGTCCTGAGGAACTGGGCCCCTTGTGCCAAAGATATTGCGCGTTCTGTTGTGTTCAATATTTGAGACCCAGGTATATTTGGTACGGCGGTAAATTAAGGATTTGGCAGAGTTCAAGTCTATAGGAGTATTGATTTGGGGGCAGTCGCACCCAGCCTTGGCTAGGCAGTCGGCTTCTTCGTTGCCACGTAGTCCAACGTGTCCAGGGATCCACTGAATGTATATTTCAGCAAAGGATTTCAGTTGGGCCAATTTTCTTCTGATGTTGTTGAGCATAGGACTGAAATTGGCCCTGATTCCGGAATGGAGCAAGCGCACAACTGCCTGGGAATCCGTGCACACTGCAATAGTTTGACTGCTCCAGGTGGCTAAACCCTCGCCCATCAGCCAGTCCAGCGCACCGCTTACGGCACAAAGTTCAGCTTTGAAGCTAGAGCAGAATGCACCAGCAGGGAGACTTAGCTTGACTGGAGGTCATCCATTTGTGAATTCGATGTAGATTCCGGATCCCCCATTCATGGTTCCATCCACGGCAGCCAATTCTGTCCAAATAGTTACATTAGGCTTGCTGCGTCTGTCTAGGGTGGCCTCCGCAGCCGCCTTCCTGACCGCAGCAGCATCTGACTTCGTAACCGTATCTTCCAACTCTGGGTAGATGTTGGCTGGAAATTTCCTCAGCTGTGGAGGAAGGCTATCGATGCTGCAGATAGGTTCTCTCGGGATATTGGCTAGCCCAATGGCTTCTACGTAGTTCAGACTTTGATCCCTCCATGATTTCTTTTCCATTCAAACATTCTGGCGAAACCGGAAGTTTTGAAAATTTTGACCAAAAAACCTTAAAATTTGGCATTTTCTGGGCACCTTATAGTACGTACAGCTTTTACCAAAAATTTTCAAAAATGCGTCCGGATTCCTGCTATTTTTACTGGGGGGGGGGGTGTGAGGGGCCGCCCCCCATTCGACGACCTCCCTCCCATTCGAGGATCCCCCCATAAATTTCGACCTCCCCCATAACCCCCCGTCATCCAAAAACTTCCGAATTTTACCATTTTTACCCTAAATTTTCGAAAAAGTTTCCGGCTTCGCCAAATTTTTAACGAAATTTTCACTTTTTAGCGTAAAAACACCTAAAATTCAGTTAAATTTTAGCGACTTTTTGGCATTTTTTGCACAAAAAACGTAAAAAATTAGCAAAATTTTTCCAAAAAATATGCTCCCCATTTTTGGTGAGCCATGGGGGCCACTGAGCCCCCATAAAGCCCCCCATAAATTTTTTGGCCTAAAAATAAGCCAGGATTCGCCGGAATTCTCACTATTTTTAGCTATTTTAGCCGATTTTACAAAAATTTGCTGGGGAGGCTCCCATGAAGCCACCTCAGAAATTCAGGCCTAAAATAAGCCAGATCACATAAGGTGCAGCCTACCATGCAATGAAGCACTCCACGAAAACTTGGTGTCATCCAAAAGTGTTTAGTGCTCGCACTGCCTGCACTCACGTAACTCCATTCGGCTGTGGTCAACTAAATTACATAAAACATGTTTGCGAGATACAACCTTTTGTGCTCCCAGCATAAACGTCAACCTCTGACTTCATTTTGAAAAGGGAGGGCAGAAAAAAAAATTGCCAAATTTGACAATTTCACTTTGAAAATTTTGTATCTTCTCATACAATGAGTCTACCAATTAGCCATAGCAAATGACTACTCGCCGAATCGCTAAGAATACTTAATACTCTATCTCTTGTCGTTCACAAAATACGGTCACTTTTATCATGTATTTTGGAGACATTCGTATTTCACCAATGTATCTCCTATGCTACTTTTGCTTTCCCAGCTTCAAAATTGTGGAAAGATTGCCAGAAGCTATTTTCATGTCATCTGATTTTGCCCTATACGACTTATTACAGCATTTTATACATCGTAACTCGTTAATTCCAAAACACAGTTACAGCAGAAGTAGCCATTTCATAAGCTTGAGCCTTCAATTCTTACCTAGGCTCCGATGTTTTGGTATTATTAAGCATGTTTTTACTGAAGAAGCGGATGAACAATATAGCGGAAAATATACTGGTAATGGCGACTAGACTACGCATGTTTATTTATATACAGAGATAGAATATCGCTTGGAGAGGTCGCTGAGATTGTATTTTGTGATATCCACCGATAATTCCGTAACTTACCGTTTACTGGTAATAATTTCAAAATAACCTCAGTACAGAACTTCCTCTTAGTGCTAATAGCATTACTCAGAAGTGTTAATCCTCTAGACCTGAAATGGATGCAATAGCTAGTGGTTAACGCGCAAGCAAATAACAGAAACAGAGTGCGAAATCACAAATTTGTTAGGGCTGCTCAGAAGCCCAATCCTACACCTGCATTTGGTATATACCTCCCCTCCCAGCATCATCTCCAAGGTGCATTCTTTCCGCCTAGAACAAATGCTTGGAGCCTAGGCTTTGTCAGAGTTCATTTCTAGAGTTATTTTTTATATTCACTTCATCCGCTTCTTCGGTTCTAGAATGCGTTTTGTTACGAAAATAAGTAAGCCTAGATTTGAGCAGGAAGCACAAATTTATGAATTGCCTACACCTACGGTTATAGTATCAACGGAACAAAGAAGAATTGTGCTTAAAAGGTTGTAATCATTCCACTTGAATAAAATTGGGAGGGATGAAACTAGCTTCCGTCAGCCATCCAAAAATTTTGATGCAGGGGAAGCATATGTAGCACAGGAGATACATTTGCGGTACCCTTCAAATACGAATGTATATATCTCTGTAGCTACATCACGTGACCGCTTACAGGGGCGCTGTGGCGCGACGCGAATGCCTCCAAAACATTCACCGTCCTTTATAGGCTATGAAACAGTTGTCAGATAATTTTTAGCAGCTGGGGATTAGTGCTCGTATATAAATAAAGGGTTAATATTTTCAAAAAATTTCCGGTCTCGGTCCGAAACCGAGACTTTTCGATGGGCGAGGAGACCGAGACTGGCCAAGTCTCTGCTCTTGGCTGAGACCGAGACTCCCAACCCTGACGTTCGTACATACATGCAGTATGTGTACAACGTAAACGTGTGCTGAGGGAGGGTAGCGAAAGCCGAAATGTTGGGTGGGATTAGGTAAGACCTAATTCAGGGGGGGGGCAGAAGTGGTCGAAAATTGGTGGAGGTCTGGACTTCACGGGGCTGCTCATGGAGCAAACTTAGTCTGGTACACCTACAGACAGGTCGTGCATTAGCATTGATTAGCCATGTTTTCTTGTACTTGGCTCACTGCAACTGGCCTTGTCCTACCTCACTTCTACAAACTGTTAGTAGAGGACTTCGGTACAAATTCACTACCTTGCATTTTCTAGCATCTTGAACGCAACGTTTTAGGTGATGTATATATGCGCGTGAAGGCATTTCAAATGACGCTCCTAGGAGATCACCACCGCCACCAAACTACATACGTAGGTAGGTAATTTAAAGGTTTACCCCAGGAGATACATATCTCCGTCCTGCCACAGGACATGGGGTGCCGGTGCTCATCCCGGATTCTTAGCCGTAGAGCCAGGAGTGTCACCTGAAATGATGAGTGCATCCGTGGAAGGTGGGGCCGGCTCTTCTACACAGACTCCTGTTACCTTCCCACCGTAGTGGTACCCATTTACCGATCAGTTAAGGATGGATAGCTGGGTTGGCTAGAGTCGAGAAAGCTTTGTGGCCTCCGGGGATCTAACCACCGACCGTAAGATCCGAAGTTCTTACCAGCGCCTTAGACCAATCGACCATCCCGTGCTACGGGAGGCACAATGGCATCAAGCTTTTCGGAGTTCGTTTATATATACGTACAATGCACGTGACCCCGTCACTAGCAGCTAGTAGCTTTCACTCACTTGTACGTTGCTATTCCTCTGTATATAATATTTTGTACGTAATATTTTTCTATTATTTCTTCAGCATTTTTCTTCTGACTTGGAATGTGTATGGTCAGTCACCTGTCGATTTTGATTTGAACACTTTAGCGGACAGTGCGTCGTTTGATATCGTCGCTGTTGGGTAAATTTTAAATTCTAATATATAGGTGGTATATATAATATATATTTATTTATGTATACACAATAATAAAAATGTTCCGATGGAGCAAGAAAAATGCATTTATGGGTGACAATTTTTTAAGCGCACGGAGGACTAGGTTTTAAAACGTTACTGTGGGACGGAGGGGCAGGTTGTAAGTGACAAGAGGACTAGGTTAAAAGCGCACTAATATGGACCAGCTTCGCTGAACAACCCATATTCGCGAAAACTACCCAGACTGTTGTTGGTGGCTAGCCGGCGAAAATTTTGGTAAAATGAACGTTTTGTTCTGAAACGTTTTGAAAATTTAGGGTAAACTGGTAAAATTTGGCAATTTTTTTGAGTTATAGGGGAGGTTGACGAGTGGGAGGGCCCTCCCTTTTCAAAATAAGCCAGAGGTTGACGTTTATGCTGGGAGCACAAAAGGTTGTATCTCGCAAACATGTTTTATGTAATTTAGTTGACCACAGCCGAATGGAGTTTACGTGAGTGCAGGCAGTGCGAGCACTAAACACTTTTTGGATGACACCAAGTTTTCGTGGAGTGCTTCATTGCATGGTAGGCCTGCACCTTATGTGATCTGGCTTATTTTAGGCCTAAATTTCTGAGGTGGCTTCATGGGAGCCTCCCCAGCAAATTTTTTGTAAAATCGGCTAAAATAGCTAAAAATAGTGAGAATTCCGGCGAATCCTGGCTTATTTTTAGGCCAAAATTTATGGGGGGGGCTTTATGGGGGGCTCGAAGTGGCCCCCCATGGCTCACCAAAAATGGGGGGCATATTTTTGGAAAAATTTTGCTAATTTTTTACGTTTTTTGTGCAAAAAATGCCAAAAATCGCTAAAATTTAACTAATTTTAGGTGTTTTTACGCTAAAATAGTGAAAATTTCGTTAAAAATTCGGCGAAGCCGGAAACTTTTTCGAAAATTTAGGGTAAAAATGGTAAAATTCGGAAGTTTTTGGATGACGGGGGGTTATGGGGGGAGGTCGAAATTTATGGGGGGGATCCTCGAATGGGAGGGAGGTCGCCGAATGGGGGGCGGCCCCCTCACACCCCCCCCCCAGTAAAAATAAGCCAGGAATCCGGACGCATTTTTGAAAATTTTTGGTAAAAGCTGTACGTACTATAAGGTGCCCAGAAAATGCCAAATTTTAAGGTTTTTTGGTCAAAATTTTCAAAACTTCCGGTTTCGCCAGAATGTTTGAATGGAAAAGAAATCATGGAGGGATCAAAGTCTGAACTACGTAGAAGCCATTGGGCTAGCCAATATCCCGAGAGAACCTATCTGCAGCATCGATAGCCTTCCTCCACAGCTGAGGAAATTTCCAGCCAACATCTACCCAGAGTTGGAAGATACGGTTACGAAGTCAGATGCTGCTGCGGTCAGGAAGGCGGCTGCGGAGGCCACCCTAGACAGACGCAGCAAGCCTAATGTAACTATTTGGACAGATGGGGCTGCCGTGGATGGAACCATGAATGGGGGATCCAGAATCTACATCGAATTCACAAATGGATGACCTCCAGTCAAGCTAAGTCTCCCTGCTGGTGCATTCTGCTCTAGCTTCAAAGCTGAACTTTGTGCCGTAAGCGGCGCGCTGGACTGGCTGATGGGCGAGGGTTTAGCCACCTGGAGCAGTCAAACTATTGCAGTGTGCACGGATTCCCAGGCAGTTGTGCGCTTGCTCCATTCCGGAATCAGGGCCAATTTCAGTCCTATGCTCAACAACATCAGAAGAAAATTGGCCCAACTGAAATCCTTTGCTGAAATATACATTCAGTGGATCCCTGGACACGTTGGACTACGTGGCAACGAAGAAGCCGACTGCCTAGCCAAGGCTGGGTGCGACTGCCCCCAAATCAATACTCCTATAGACTTGAACTCTGCCAAATCCTTAATTTACCGCCTTACCAAATATACCTGGGTCTCAAATATTGAACACAACAGAACGCGCAATATCTTTGGCACAAGGGGCCCAGTTCCTCAGGACCTCGAACTGGGTTTTCACCGGAAAGACTGGGTTGTCCTATCCCAACTCAGGACTGGCAAGTCCTTCCTCTTGGCCAAATATAGACACTTGATCAACCCCACCACCCAGGCCACCCCCATTTGCCCCAACTGTGGGGGAAGAAGAGGAGGACCTTGGGCATCTACTGCTTCGCTGCCCAAGACATTTATCCCAACGGGTCGGAGGCGGATCAGGTCGGGGGGGGGGAATTTTCGGGGCGGGGGGGGGTATTATTTTTGTTGATTCTGTTCGGATTCATCTTTTGATTTGGATTGAAAATTTAAATTTTTTAAATTTGATTTAGAGTGTCGTTTTTTCCACTAAGAGGAGGGGGTTTTTTGCGGGTCCGGCACCTTGGGCTGTCCCCAGATCTTTCGGTTCCTACGGTTGGCCCCTGGGTCGGTGCTGAGCTATCTGCGGGAAAGTGGTCTGATCCAATGATCAGTCCACCGTTTATGGGAAACCACAACGGCCACCGAAGAAACAACAACACAACAATGGAAAAGAAGGATGGAAAATCGCCAGAATGGAAAAGTTTGAAAAATCAGCAAAATTAAAAGCAAAAATTTTTGGAGGGTTGGGTAACGTTACACACAAGCCGTCGGCCAAAAAACCACTTTTGGACCTCGGCCCGCACTAGTGGGGGGCTCCTCCACTCTCCCCACCCCATACGTAAACGTTATATACGTATATGTGTACGCTGTTCAAGCATAGTGCTATTTTAAGTTTGTCTCTTTTAGGCTCCAGGAAGCTCCTGCTTCTCCTGGGCGTTTTTTGCTGGACTCTTATCGACAGGATGACCCTTGGTCTGAGGCTTTAAGACAGTTCTTGTCAGTGAAAGGTTTTACACAATTGACATGCAGTTGGGTAGGTAAGTATTTAATAGGGATCGTGATAGATAAGGTTGAACGTTGTGTTTTAATACTATAATATTCAATTCAGTGCTGAAAGCTTGACAACTGACGGTCAATGGCGTAGATATATAGGTATATATTTTCTTCGGGGTGGGCGGATCTTTGGAAAGTCGGGGGGGGGGGTGCTGCGGCGGGGAAAAAACCTACACCCAAACCCCTCCACCCGACTGGGCTTATTCTAAGGAATTTTTCTTGTGGGGGGCCCTCGGGGGGTGAATCATTCTTGGGTTGGCGAAAATTTTTCAAAATTCTTCTAAAAGCATGCTAAAAATAGTCCTATTTTTATAGTAATCGCCAAAAATGTTCGTTTTTAGTGCAAAAATAGCGCTTTAATCGGCAAAAATCGTCTAAAAATCTCCGGCCAAGCCGGCAAACTTTTCAAAATTTGGCCTTCTGAGCGATTTTTTCAGGGCAAAAGTTGGTACCAAAAGGGGCACCCCCCCCCCCCACTAGAATAAGCCCAGCCCGAAATTCAGCAATTTTTACCGTGACCCACAGTGGTAACTTTCAGCACTTTTCAAAATAAAATTGATTTTTTCAGATTTTCACCAAAAGCGGCTACAGAAATTTAATCCTTAAATAGTAAGCTTGAGAAATTTGAAAGTTTGAAAGTGAAGCTGAAGGTTGTACAAACTGCTGGCATACTGAAGTTTAATAATCTCTTCATTTCTTGTGCTTTGTTCAGGAGTCGCATCCAAAGCTGGTTAATGTGGTGTTGTCTGTTTTTGTGCGAAGAGAGCTAGTCACTGAAATAGAATGTGTCGACACTTCATTTGTGAGGCTTGCTTTAGCCGGCTTAATGGTAAGTTTGGTTCTGTAATCATTGTGTAGGTATATACGTGTTGCAAGTTCTTGCACTTTTTGTTTTACGTGAAGCAAAATTGGTATTTACTAGTTATGTTTAGTATTATGTGGTTACTTAATTATAGAAAAGAAAAAAATGAAAACGCAACTGCGAGGTTCTGTAAACATCTTAACCATTTTGAATTGTTAAACAATAATAGTTATCTCGTCTTTTGATTAACCGTCAGTAAACCTGACATTTTTTAGAGTTTTGAAAGTGGGGGGTTCCCTTCTAAGGGAATTACTTTGTTGCTCTAATTACTTTGTTTTTCACAGGGGAACAAGGGTGCTGTGGCTTTACGATTCCGAATTCGCGGTTATCTTATTGCAGTAATAAATTCACATTTTGTTGCCCACGATTATAACTATAAACAGCGAATTACGGTACGTTTAAGACGTTTTTACATTTAGAAGTGTGTTGTGTGTCATTTAGTTCTGAATGGTTTGGTTACCTATGTAGAGTGACTTGTCTATTTTATTGCCATAGCCAAGAAAGGCATCGGAAGGTACCCTTTTGTTGGTAAAATTTGCTAATAATTCGTCTAAAGTCTACTAGTATACTTGGTAGCACGGCTCAAAGCAATGCTCCACATCATAAAAGTTGTGGTATGGTTTTGGTGGAATGCGTTTCTGATCATTAGGGCTTGTTTCCTGTTGTAGCAATGTCGTCACGTGATAAATTCCTTGAAGTTTGGATCTGATCCTGCTCTCAAAAGCGAGTTAGTACTGTTGTACTTTTAGTATGCTTTTTCATGTCGCATCTGTATTTTCTGTTATGGAAGTGGCTTATTCAACATATCCAATTTGTGTTATGGAAGTGGCTTATTCAGCATATCCAATTTAAATGTTATGCTGTACGAACATACACTCCGTACTAATTTTCTTTACTTTATTGTCTCTTGTTTTAGCTATATTTTCTGGATGGGAGACATGAATTTCCGTGTCGAGGATATAAATTCGGCGGTTGCGCTCAATTATATCCATGATCATCGCCTGGACGAGCTCCGAGATCGTGATCAGGTAAATCTCTGAAATCTTTCTTGTCCTGACAAAGAGGAGATGATAGCAGCAAGAATTAGGAAAACGTGTTGTATATACGTACATACATGTAGCGGAATTACGTATGTTACGTAGTGTAATTGTTACGTAACTGGGCCGCATTGCAACAGATTTTCCTAAGCCTAGGAACGCTACTATGTTCAGCTTAGGTGGTCCCTTAGTAAAATTGGGTTTCAGTTGTTTCTGCTAAGCTTGGAGTGACACTCACCACCCCGAACTTTTCTCCTAAGTGAGGGACATCGCGAGCGTAACCTGGGAGAAACCTTTTGAAACGGGTTAAGGAGTTCTCCTAACCCCCTCCCAGACATCCTTCTGAGTAGTCTCCTAGGAGGGCACTTGGGAAAATCTTTTGCAACGCGGCCCTGGATTGTAATTAATGCTATAAAATGTCCATTGCTGCTCTTTTATTGTTTTAGCTAAACAAAGCAAAGAAAGAAAACGTTGCGTTTGATAATTTTTGTGAGGGAAGTCTCAGCTTCCCTCCGTCATATAAGTTTGGCCTGGGTACATCAGCCTATGATTTAAAGTAAGCTTCTTTTTGACTTCGATTTTTATTCCATATGCTTTTTTAAATTAATACCACATGTACTTATCCAACCTGCAACTGTTGTTCTGGACAAGTGGCATACATTTCTAAACTACCTTGTTGCGCAATTGGAAATTGCTGAAACTAGGAATCAGTACGGAATGACCCAACCGGATGCTGCTGAAGCCTTGCACTTTGGCTTATTCCGTGTTCCTTTAATATGACAACTTGTTTCTCTTGAGTTTTTTCACTGGCACATCTATTTGATCATTTTCGAAAAATCCCTCTGAATGTGCTGAATTGATATAAACATTTTCTGTTAACGTGCGTGCATCTTTTTCTTCAGACGGGTTCCTTCATGGACTGACAGAATTCTTTGGCGGGTCAATGGTGACAACGACGAGTCAGGTGCTACCCGGAGAAAGAATTTATCATGTCATATTGACAGCTATACAAGTATAATGGATGTCACACTGAGCGACCATAAGCCTGTCATTGCCAGCTTCTCTGTTACGGTAATACTGAAACTGTGTTTTGATATAATAAGACTGTAGAGTAGACGGAAGCGGGTCTACGGCAACTTGAATCTGTATAGTTTTTAGTATGGTAGTCATCAATGCTGTCAGTTTGTGCTGGCTTAGCACAAGATTTTTGAATTTTCAGGAGGCTGTTAATACTTTTTGAATTTTAAGAAGGCTATAGACTTTTTGAAATTTTCATTGAATCCGTGGTATAAGAGTCTTTTCCTAACAGCGACTGTCACAAGTCTTTTCGACATGTTCCCCATTCATTTGGCTTACGACTTTTAAATCACATTACTTTGTTTTTGTTTCAGTTGCCTTCTGACATTCCGCTTGCCCCCAAGTTGGTTACAATATGTTTTCCGGGAGAAAGCGATTGGTGGATTGTTGGACAGAACAACCTGTGTCAGTACTCTTACCACCCAGATTACGTTTTCTCCTTCTTAGATTGGGTGGGACTGTACAAAGTACGTATGTGAGTTGATACATAATGAATAGGAATGATCTAAAATTCTAATTCTCAGTATGCTAAAGAAATGAAACTGGATGAGACAGTTGAGTTGAGACAAAGTTAAAATACGGTCAAAAGATTTTTGCTGTAAGAAAATTAAAGTTATCGAGTTTGGATTTCTTAAGATTGTCAAGATTTCGCAGAAATTGTCAAGATTGAGTATGAATTTTTGAATATTTAAAAATTTTCTTGCCTACAGTACTTTGTTAAATCATAGACAAACATTCTTTCTGTCTTTCCAAGTGCCCCCATTAACATTTATTGTGATAAAGGAAAAAACCTTGCAGCAACCAGTTTTGGCAAGCTTGCAACTTTGTAAAATGTTTTAGGCAGATTTCTCTTCATTGCATGACGTTGTCACCTGGTCCTATGTTATGTCTTCCTGGGAGGATTCGGAAATTAATGGCGAGCCTGTTCGACATAATTTATCCTTTAAGCCTCTCTATATGCCACTTCCCGGTTCTTATCAACTTGGCTACTACAGTCGTGCTAAGAATTGTCTTTTGGACATGTCTCCTGTCTTTAGGGTATGAATATAGACAGTCCTGGGTTTTTATGTTGTTGATGATCTACTTTGAATACATTTGTTTCTTGTGCAATTTAAAACCATAATATTTCTGTGAAATAAGAATTCGTGTGTATTTTGGGATGATAGGGTGGAGATGAGTTTTCAAAAAAAGGCACAGTAAGACTGGCTTATTTTTAGGCAAAAATTTATGGTGGGGGCTTCATGGGGGGCCCTCCCCATCGATGGGGGGGGGGGGGTGGGGGCTGACCCAAAATGGGGGGGCATATTTTGGAAAAAATTTTCGAATTTTTGAGGGTTTTTCGTGTAAAAATGTGTAAACATCGCTAAGAAATTACTAATTTTAATTTTAAGTGGTTTTTAGGCTAAAATAGTGAAAATTTCATTAAAAATCCGGCGAAGCCGGAAAAATTTTTGAAAATTTAGGGTAAAAATGGTAAAATTTGGCAATTTTGGGGTTATGGGGGGGAGGTCGGAATGTATGGGGGGGCTCATCGAATGGGGGGGAGAGGTCGCCGAATGGGGGGGGGCTGCCCCCCCCAGTAAAAATAAGCGAGTATGTCAGTATGAAGCATACTCTCTGCTATCAGGGCTAGAACTGCTTTTATTTGCTACCGCTGACTGCCCACAAATCGGCCCTCCAGTAGAATTTTAATGCCGTAAACGCATGCCAAAGAGGGAAACTTAAACAGAGGTGCAAGTTTAGAGAGGATAGCCGTAGGAGCGTTTTGCGTTGTTACTAGTGATAGGCACTGGATATCCGGATGATATCAGATTTGATAAAGGTATCCGGATATCCGTTAACCTTGTAGACAGAAAGTAATGAAACGCAACGTTTAGCAAAAATTAGCAAATTTTTAACAATTTCAAAACTTTTAACACGTTCCCTGCCATGTTACTCATATAGAGTGACAGTTTCATATTTGCTACGGGCCATGGCACTCATATTGAGTGACACTCAGTTGTTAAATAATGCAATTTCTCTACATTGGCGTTACACAAATAACTACTACGTGTTGGCACACATCTTAAGCTCGCGATTTTTTGGTAAAATGGTTGGCAAGTCTGGCACTCAATATGAGTGACATGGCCGGCAGCGTTAAGGTAGTGGCCGGGGATAACACTAAGAGCACCTTTAAGAATATTTTCAAACTTTTCTCGACAATATTTTTAAAGCCAGGGTTTGAGCTTGACTTTATGATAGAAATTCACAGGACTGCGATAAATTGCCAGAGAAATTGAAATTTTAGGTGTATTCAAAATGGAGAAATCCGACTTCAGGTTTTGAGTAGGCAGATTCCGGATACGAAAAATATCCGGTGCGCATTACTTTTATTAACAGGTTGGAGACATGCCGTTATCGTTATGTACTCTTGCTGGTGTATTTTCTTTACTGAATGTAATTATAGTTTTATTACCTTGTTTAGATTTTGCCGGCTGGTGTTGATTGGTGCACAGAAGCTTAGAAATGTCTTAACTTATCTATTTACATTACGTGGTTTCGTTTTATAAATGCATATAACTTTTTGAGGTTTTTAGCAAGTTTTAAAGCTACAGTTTTATGTGTTAAAAATGAAAATGCTATTGCTAAATTTCTTTCCTGTTTCAGTGACTTAGTTTCTTGTTTGGCTCAGTCGTAAAATCATCGTGTAATGAATTTCCATTCATAATTATTTGTAGTTCTGAAACCAAATTGCCGTCTACCTACCTGTACATAATGCGATGTATTGTATAGTAAACTATATTATTTCAGCTTTTTGTATTCTCTAGTCATAGTTTAGTTTAATATAATTACTTATTTAAGCTGAGCTTGATTGCTAAGGTACAAAAATTGCCTGTAGACGATAGAGATATTTGCGTGAGTCCATTCCATTCCATCAAGAGTAAATAATTGCAGTAGGTGCGTAAGTCGCTGAAGTTCTTCTCTTCGTAGCATTGTGAACGGTACACCGTCCAGAATCTGGACGGTTTGGGCGTCGACAAACAGCCCCGTTAGCTTCAGCTTAATTGTGAAAAGAGTGCCCGTGTATGAAGGGGTCGCCAACAAAACAACCGGTTTGGGGGGGGGTCGCCACCCGCCAGAACAGGATGACTTTCATTTGGAGTCCCGCCCCCCCCCCGAACGTGGATTCCAAATGAAGTTGGGAGGTGTTTGTCGAGTGTCGACCCTTTTCCAGATGCGGGCATCCGCTTGGTATTGTTGGAAAACCGTTGCAGTGACATTGTTGCACTGAGGAATACGGGTTTTGTAGAAATTGCAATTATGCACAATAGAATAAGCAATACACTGTGAATAGAAAATCAAGCTCAGAAGATGTCTTTTTATGGTCATTAATTGTTGGTGAATTGGTCATACATCACTGCCGATGAAAAAACAAAGGACCGAAAAATAGTGCTGGCTCTGCGCTCTACCAAGCTTTTATCCCTCTTATTCAATCGAAATAAGAATTGTTCGTGATTTTGCAGAAACTACATTTTTGGATAGCAGCCTACTTGGGTAACTGGAAGATGACCATGCTTCAGATAATTGGCCCCTTGAGACGTTCAAATCGGCACATTTAGTTTAATTCTAAGGCTTATTTGTCTCATGAAATAAAGAATTATTTTTATCAAGGGGTTCAGAATTTGTCAGGCACTCATTGAGGTCTATGGAATGCTGCCCTCCGCCGTCTGTTCTGAAAGTGGACAAGAGACGGAGAGGCGAAGGTCAAGGATAGAAAACTTGACCGCCAAGCAGTTCTGATGTACGGTTGTTTCAGTCACTCCCTGGGCAACCTACGTTGTGCCTGACAACTTAGGACGCCCCCCGCAGATAGGATGGTGACTAGCGACTAGGATGGCGGAAGTCTAATACCCCACTCGGACGGGCAAAAGGGGAAATGAATGGCTGCAGAAAGGAGTCGGAGGGTGGGCCGAGTACTCAAACAGGAAAGTTGATAAAACGGACAAGTAGTATCTAAAGGCTATCATAAAGCTAAGTTTTGAATCTGATGTGTCCCCTCGAGTTTTCTTTGAGTCTTCATGTCCCCTCGAGCCTAGTGGTGTTTCTCTCAATCAGCTTTCAGTTCAAGTGTTCCGTATGGCCTGCAACATTCACGACATATGGCATGATGTGATGTTATTTCACAAATTTGAGCAGTTTATTATTTTACAGAAATCTATACCGCGTTTAACGCCACAATAAGAAAATTCGCTATAAATTCCGATATTGAAATGAAGTTGCTTTTGAAAAGTAGTGCTCACCGAGATCGTTCGAATGAATATAGTCATAACTCTGGAGCTGCTACTCTGCTGCTACGGTGAGAAACTGGCAAAAACCGCGCGGAAGAACGGTACTACTGAATTTTTAAGCGGACTTTCACGGAGAGTGTTAAAATACTTACATTTTTGAAAAGGACGTACACGGAGATGTGAGAAAGCAAAAACATCCTAATTTGAAAAGTTACATGAAATTTTATCTTGGCTTAAGCTGTCACGAGGCCTGGAGGTCCTTCGAAAGTTCTGTTGTGGAAGCGTGAAAATCTGGTCCGTGTAGGCCTTATGACGGTTAGGGTTGTGGATCGTTGCTCGTCTTAGGCATCAGTGAACACTAGGCTTTTACTATGAAGCAGAGGGCAAAGTTATGACAAAGACAAGTTCAGAGTTCAGTTAACGGGTAAAGACGAATTCAAGGCAACGAGCAACCAGGAACAGCAGACAGCGCACCAGCCCAAAATGACTCAAAACATAGACTTTTATAGTTCGGCTAGCTCCGCCTCTCACGTGTTACCGTATCTCCCTTTTCTAATGACGCCTTGTCGAAAAGTCGAAAGCTCTTTTCATCAAAAAGCATAAAAACTTAGGCGGTGTCTTTCAACTCTTTCTGTGACGAAGCTTTGACTCACACTTTTAGGCTTGTTTCGTAATAGTTCAGGAAACATAAAAACTTGGAAAATTGGAACAAAGTATCCATCAACTGTCAAAGTACAAGTCAATTCTAAGAACTAGCAAAGTCACGACTATTTCCGAAATTCACCAACCAATAACAAAACGTCAGCATATCCCGTGCTGTTACGTAAGAGACTACTAGCTTCAGCCTGCCTTCGAAAGCTACCATATGAACCCATGAAAGGAAGTTAAGTCCTATTATACGAAAGTTGGGACTTGGAATAATTTAAAGGAAAGACTTTAGGTACGTATTCTTTTAGGTAGGGTTAAATTAAACTATTAATTTGAATAATTTCGATACGTAGCAATTAATTTCCATTACTATAAAGTTATTTAGCTATGCTTTTACCTATGAATTTTACACCTGTGACATCACTCACCCCTTCAGAAGTTGAAACTCCTGTTTCAAGTTATAATGCAGTAATACGGCACAGTAACAAACAATGCATGGTATAGTATAAGGAAGCACTACAAAGCAACTACAGTGATAACATACGAAATAAGATACGACAATTACTACAGATTAACTACGACAAAGTACGACAATGACCACAAAGTATGCATACATAAATTATTCAACACAATTTTAACCCCAAATAAACATAAAATTTTTGTCGTTTGCCGATTCTGTGATTCGATCTGTGGCCGGGTGCGTGAAAAGCCAAAACAATTACCACTACACGTCGAAGTCTTAACACTTTTGAAGCCAAAGTATAGCTTTATTGCAACTGCTAAGTTTGTGTGTGATTAGTTTGCTACGTTTAAGTGCTGCTGTATATGTGTACACGTGCTACGCTGCTGTGTGTCCTACGTATGTATAGGCTGTTATATATTTGTGTGTACGTATACTTATGTGTATTAATACCTTCATTGCATGTATATAATTAGTACGCAGGAATACCTGCAGCTAATATATAAACTTCTATGTATACGTAAGCTGTGTACTAAAATTTTAAGCAAACTTTTACCACTGTTCATATAATTCTGGCACGCAATCCAAGTTTTGTTTTTGTTTTACAAATTAGGCTTTTTAATTGGAATGACACCTAAAGAAAAGAATCTGGGCGGGAACAAATTAGGCAATTAGGTTTTTGGCAACTTTTCTTGCAAACCAAGGGGGTACTTTGAGCGAAAAATTTATACGGTAAAATTTTTACTAAAAAATTCAAACCCAACTTAACCATTCAAGTAAACAGCATGAATTTCGAAAATTTTCAAATTAAAATTTTACTTTTATATAATTCTCTGTCTCTCCCCTGTTGCAAAAACAGACGCCCTCCTGGGCGGAGAATAGCTAATGTTCCCAAAGACCGGAAACAGTTGCTTTTGCGCATTTGGCAAGAACAACTTCAGCTAAACTAATAACTTCCCAGTTTATTCTGTTTTCGATCTCCTGAGCTGTAGTTCCCAACATTCTCTCTTTACATTCCCTCAATAAGTTGTGTTTACTATGAGTTCCCAGTTATATAACATTCCGGAAAAACTATTCACTTCGACATTCCAGATAAGTTTTTATTTTTATTAATTTATTTGAACTGTAATATTCAAATTCTTTTGATCAAAGGCGTTCAAGGATTAGAAAGTTATATATAGAATCGAATAAGGGAATTGAGAGCTTAGAATTTGAGGATTTATTTCGAATTTTAAATTAAACGTGTCTTTTGAAATAAAGTTCGACATCAGTAACTGAATCTTCTAATCAGTTTCTTAGATTGATCATATCCACAAAACTTGGGACGGACTTACATGTATCTGTAAATGTATATATCTGTACATGAGAGGGTAATTTAAAACAGGTTAATAGATACAACGAATATGAATATCGTTTCCTCATTAAGTAAATTAAACGAAGAGACGGTAAAGATTCAGTGAATTCAATGATTTTCTATTTTCGATTGCCAAATTTAGGAACTGTGCAATATCCAGTACCGCATCCCGTGGCCCTCATCAAGAATGGAAAACGGTTGAACTAGGTAACTGCATTAATTTTTGTGAATAGTAAATAGTTTCTGCTGACATTAAGCACTGACCTACTGCCCGAAATTTAGGTCCGTAGCTAAACAACTGAATTTGTGTATGTATATATAATCGATTTAAATAATAGAATAAACTTTAAATTTTTTATTTAGTTTAAAATGTCGGTTTAGCAGTATATATTCCTTACTTCCGTAGCTCATATTTTACCATGAAAAGCTATATAGACTCGAGGCTCCGGAGCCTAAACCTCAAGAGTTCTGATACTTACGTATTTTTCTGCACGCCTTACTATAAAATTAATTATAATATAATTATTAAAAACGACCTAAAATTAATTATTACTTCTCTCACCACTGAAACTTGCTGTAAAACCGGTGTAAAATTCTTTGTTTCTGAAATAAAAAGATTTTCGGAAGTCTTGATATGCCGTTTTATGTATTTACCGCTTCTTTTCTAAAAATTGCTGGCAGAAATTTATACGGTGATCTTATTTTATATCAATAAATTTGCATACACCGTGCCAATCTCAACATAAATGTATACGTAATGGTCGAGTACTGGAACTCATGCGTAGCTAGCTAGCTTCTGGTAATTAAACTAATTTAGAAATAGGCACTGGCGGAAAAATTTATTTAATTTGATTCCACAGTCCTCGATTAAAAGAATAAATTTCGGTTATATCATTACGTACGTAGCCTGTAGAGACGATGAGAATTTCAGATTGTTTCGGTCCCAGTGGTAAAAACATTTAAAGATTAAAGATTTAGGGAACCTCCTTATCTGAACTATGGGTTTAGACATTGCGTATATATAGTTGCTTACGTATGCTAGTAGCAAGAAGGTGTACATAATATGGGTTTAACTGGTTGCGCGGTAAAATGTTTTAGCTACTTTAGGACAAAATATGTTCTTATATTTGCGAAACAAAGTCTGTTTGGAAGTTTCAAAGCTTATTGCGGAAACCGACGGTTAACGAGTTACGGAGTCAGGGCGGTAAAAACGAAAGCTTGTATGGATGTGGCTAACTGTTAGATCACTCAAAAAGTCTCGAATGCCGCCGATCAGCAGGGACGCGCTGGGGGCAACTGGTCTGGGGCATAGCAACATTCAGCCAGTTCCAGCTTGTGCGTCGTCAAACAGTTCGTCACCATGTGGGGAGGTTGTACGAACCTGTCAGGATCGGTCAGGCGAGCTAACTTACGATATCTCAATTGCAGTTGCCTCACTACCGTGCAAGTAATCCGTGGAGCCTAACCCTAGACTCTGTGACTCAAGACTCTGTGTTGAAGTGATAAGCTTAGGACCTTAAGCAAAAAGCAAAACTTTTGACAAATTACTCAATTCCCAATTTTAAAATTCTGATTTCCAATAAAAATAAAACAAAATTGTGAGCAATAGTATAAAATATAAGCAATACAAAAATACATCGTACAGAGAAACCCTTCGTTAATTAGGAACACGGTACAATCACGTATACACACTTCAAACTACAAATTATTCTTCATTTACATTTATTCTTACTATCATAAGACCATCTGATAAGGATAGTCGGCCAAGGATGAAACCTGGAAATCCTTGTCAGGGATCTTACTTAACCTCTCTTATTTAAAAATTAACGCACTGCGCAAAATTATCTCTACTAGACTAATTAATGCTGTATTCCGAAAATAATGCTATTGTTCTTGCACAAAATTTGCGCAGTCCCGTCCTTGTAGAACCATTGAGCGACAATTAGTTTTCATTAGATTTTCGAGTTTTCAAATTATTCAAGCATTTTCAAAACGCTGCTCATGTATTAACCAGTCTCTTCAGCTTCAGCATAAATTGCTTTAAAGGCTTGCTAGCCAATTTATATTCTGAATGATATTCTAATTTGTTCGCTCACATTCAGTGTTCACCATTACATCAAGTCAGAATACAGTTTAAAATTTTTGTAATCTTTTGCATCAGCAAATAAGCAGTATGGGCCCTTTACCACCTATTTTCTGAGTTCAAGTTTGGAGAATACAACATGGATACTGTATTCAAACTTGCGCTCATTTATAAGCTTATCTAAACGTATTCTCGCTCTGTGTTAAAGTTCAGTTTAATCCACTTGCTCTTTCTACTGTTCGAGTGTGATTTTCGAGCTGTGATCAGAATATCAATTCAAGTCGCAGTGCAGCCTTAGGGAAAGTTTCTCATTTTGCATTAAAACTAAAAATTACGTGGCTTTGCAAATTGCGTACCTAAAACTTCTAATAATTTAAAATGCTAAGTCAAATCGCTCAAACCCAAGCGAGTGCTTTCACTTATCAAACCTTTCTGTAGCTTGCGGCTCTGACTGTAACTGGACACTCACTCAACTAAATTCTTGGAAAATTCTCACAAAAATCAGTTTAAAACTACTGCAGCTAATCCTATCATCTCGAACAAAATCCATGCTAGCATGAAACTGACGACCTCTCAGAGTACTAGGTCGGCTGTGCGCACTAACTTTCATAAAGCTCTATCGACAACTAAAATTGAAACTAGATGCACTGGAACAGATAATATCAGAACAGTGGGGACACCCGCAGGTCCCTAATCTTAGGTCACTACACCGCAGCGTAGGACAAACAACGGCCTTAATCAGAAGGCAAAACTAATCAGGCCTTAATCTGAAGGCAAAACTAACAGAAAAACTGTCTCAGGTGCAACTAGCTCAAATTAATCTTGCTCATGAAATGGCTTCATATAAATCTATTGGTACGCCAGTGTAATCTCAGAATCTTCATACTCAAAACTCTACGCAGCAATGCATCTGTTTCATGCCGAAACTTAAAGCTGAATTTACTCAAACTAAGCTTAGCTCGGACCTGTAAACTTAATAGCTTCTAACATATTGATTTGCTGATGCCGCTGATTAGCTCAAAATGTAAAGTTGCTACAAAAGATGGCAGACTCATAAAATCTTAGAAAAACTGCGCAGTAGGTATCGAAATTTCTAGCAAAAATCTTTCTAAATTCGCTTCAGTCAGGTTACAAAACTGGGAAAATCAAAACGTTGACAAACCTCGAACTAATAACCTTTTCTGTGACTGCTAACGTCTGGTCAGCTTACTCACGAAACGTCTGATGCCGCAACAAAAATGCTAAAATCTATGATTTCTAGCTGTGCGAATTTTCAGAAACTAAAATCTCAGCTAAGTGTTCAAATTCATATCTCAGCTCAAGCAAATGCAAACAAGTAGAAGCTGATTTGTCTCTCTCTGTGCTCTCAAAATCGTTGATCATTCAGTATATATATATATATATATATATATATATATATATATATATAATACGTACTTGTCGGTAACGTCAAACTGTCCCAAAAACCTTTAAATGCGTATCACCCGTTTTCAGTTAAAATTCTGTCCGTTGAATTACGTAAATTCGAAAACTCGCAAACTTGAAAAATTGTTAGAGCTCTGGTTTGTCTGTCAAAAATGATCAGCATTTGTTTTCATACTCACTGAAATTTTCTCTCACTGAACAAAATTATGCTTTCGGGCTTTTGCTAACTCTTCCCTCCCTCTCGATCTAACAATACACGATACAGCAATACACTACAATAACAGCAAGAGGAGGGGACACAAAACTGCTACTAGCCCAGGCTGAACCGGGAAAAGCAGTACATATAACTCAACAACACTCGAACTGGCCCTGGTTAAAAACCGGGAGAACAAACACTAGGACTGGCCAGGGAAGAACCTGGAGCACACAGGGTTTAGGGGGAACTCTGTAAGAAAACTCTGGACTGGCCTGAGCGTATCAGGAATCAGTCTACTCTTGGCTGGCCTGAGCGTATCAGGAATCAGCTACTCTATTGGCTGGCCTGAGCGTATCAGGAATCAGCAAGACCCTGTACTGGCCTGAGCGTATCAGGAGTCAGTACTATATAGAATTACAATACAATAATACAGTAAGCAAAGTCAAGTCTAAGTCAAGAGCATGCACATACAAACCAAACTGTCCTTCTGAGAGTCAATCATTTCAGCTTCAGAGTCTAGGTTCGTCAGTTCTGATCACGGCATCTGATAGGATCCAGTGACTGGCATAGGGCGGTTCATCTTCGTCGTCTGAGCCTTCTTCTTCGGATGAGTCTTCCTTCGGATTCTGATTAATCGTGGGACGGATCATCGGATTTCTGGTAGGTAGGACTGGTCTTCCGCCGTTTCGGACTTCCGATTTTCTGGGGACTTGATTCGGCAGGCAGGATTTGACTGGGGCTTCGGTGGATCTGACGGACTGATGAAGCTGATCGGAAATGACGCTGGGGCTGATGACGCTGAGGGTGATTACCAGGAGCTGATAGGAGGCTGCGATAATTTTCATTGCTGACGGATCAATTGGTCTTCGATTCTCCGGATTCTTCACCTGGTGGTGGCGGGCTGATTGACTGGCAGTTTCTTAGGATCTAGAAGTAGACAGAGCCAACCACGCTCTGCTACCAAATGTCACGAGGCCTGGAGGTCCTTCGAAAGTTCTGTTGTGGAAGCGTGAAAATCTGGTCCGTGTAGGCCTTATGACGGTTAGGGTTGTGGATCGTTGCTCGTCTTAGGCATCAGTGAACACTAGGCTTTTACTATGAAGCAGAGGGCAAAGTTATGACAAAGACAAGTTCAGAGTTCAGTTAACGGGTAAAGACGAATTCAAGGCAACGAGCAACCAGGAACAGCAGACAGCGCACCAGCCCAAAATGACTCAAAACATAGACTTTTATAGTTCGGCTAGCTCCGCCTCTCACGTGTTACCGTATCTCCCTTTTCTAATGACGCCTTGTCGAAAAGTCGAAAGCTCTTTTCATCAAAAAGCATAAAAACTTAGGCGGTGTCTTTCAACTCTTTCTGTGACGAAGCTTTGACTCACACTTTTAGGCTTGTTTCGTAATAGTTCAGGAAACATAAAAACTTGGAAAATTGGAACAAAGTATCCATCAACTGTCAAAGTACAAGTCAATTCTAAGAACTAGCAAAGTCACGACTATTTCCGAAATTCACCAACCAATAACAAAACGTCAGCATATCCCGTGCTGTTACGTAAGAGACTACTAGCTTCAGCCTGCCTTCGAAAGCTACCATATGAACCCATGAAAGGAAGTTAAGTCCTATTATACGAAAGTTGGGACTTGGAATAATTTAAAGGAAAGACTTTAGGTACGTATTCTTTTAGGTAGAGTTAAATTAAACTATTAATTTGAATAATTTCGATACGTAGCAATTAATTTCCATTACTATAAAGTTATTTAGCTATGCTTTTACCTATGAATTTTACACCTGTGACAAAGCCAACCAACCATACGTGTCCAAAAGGAATCACCACCTTTAGTTAATCCTTCCTTCACAGCCTGGTTATTCGGTCGATACCGCTAACTCAGTACATACTGTTTTACTGTGTATATTCAATGTAAAGTGTTTGCGGAAGGACCACCACACCAAGTCCAACATAATGTATGAAGTAAACCCGTCGCTTCAGTGTGCCCGGAAAATTCTGTCTCAGATGGAAATCGAGCCCATGACTTCTGATTATCGTTCCGACGCTCTGAGACTGAACGATCAATGCTGCAGTGGCATCAAGCTGGAAAGGGTTTGATTCGAAGGCGTTTTTGCATTTGTCTCAGCTGTGGGACACCACCATCTTGCTTGATAATATTTTTTATCGTTGGGAGGGTTCTCAAATCCTGTAATGTGATTTGTGAATTAAAACGTGGGATTTTAAATAAGACTAAAGAAATGTTAGCTACAGTATGCTGAATTTTTTGTAATTTATAGGATGACACTATCGGATATAGTTGCTGCCGGGATTGCAACGTTTGCTGCAGGAGTTGCTGTTATTATTGCATACTTTTATGCTACGGAAAAACCAAGGAAACGACCGTTCAGACTAGGTAAGTACTAAGTAACATCAAGAAGATACATAAACACAAAGTATGACAAGTGTCATACGTTAGGTATTACAAGCCGGACACATCCTTCCTCTGCACAGACTTACAGGCTTGGCAATCTTGAGGCAACGTGTTCTCACAACGACAGTTGTCTCCCGTTTCCCGTAGTTGTCAAGTCTGACAGCTAGTGATTGGTTACATGTGGCATCCACTTGCCATTGAGTAAAGGTATATCGTGCTTTCGTGAATATGAATCCGCTACAATGTAATTTTAAAATGCTAAAACGGCTTGCCATGTACAGACGCTTTTACACACGTGGCCAAGTTTCATAAATGCTAATAGTAACACACCATTTAGACTTTTGACACACAGACGTCTGTAGGAAGCGAAATTTTGGGGTGGGAGTGGTAGCGCGGCGACCGAAGGGTACCGGAAAACCGAATGGTTTTCGTTGTTTAGTCCAAATAACCGAATAATTTCCGGTGAAAAAGTGCATGAGCTCCAGGTTGGGACGGCAAGGTGCAACCTACCTCCCTCCGTCCGGACGCACGTATGGTCAACAGCAGTTATTTTTTACGATTGATTCTTTTTAGGCTATCCGTCTGGATTGTATAATCTTCAGAATACTTGCTTCATTAATTGTCTTTTGCAAGCCTTGGCCACTTCTGACAGATTACAGCAATGGATGCTATCTATAACAAACTATTCCTACCCATCTCTTGAGACGTATCAGTTTGTGAGCGTTCTGCTTCATACCCTGAAAGGTATTGCAACTTGTTTTTTACACTAGCACAACGTCGACTTTTTAAAATTGTCCCACCATTATGAATAACGAGTAGATCACACCAGTTTTCAAATTCAAATTCTGAAATTCTACGGAGTCTGGTAGTCATGCTGCGAACTTCTTCGCATGCCTGTGCTTCTTTTTTGTGCTTGCCTCTAGTTTCAGTTGGGCTAATCGTGCCAGTTCCAGGAGGAACTATTTTCGTTTTTGGAAACTAAACTAAACTGCTGTTTTTTGTTTGTACTTCCTTAGATATGCCATTATTTGCTGGAAAGCTGGCTGGCATTGGCATATAAACTGTCTTGAGTCAGTGTGTTTTATTTTTTAATAAATTTTGTATGAGATACTTTGTGTATGTACGATTTGTTACAGCTATAAATCATTCCAATGGCGACCTATTGGCACCGGAGGCCTTGAAGGATTGTCTGTACAAGTATGGATGGATCTTGGGACACAACGCAGAACAGGTTTTGTCTCATGGATACTAAGACTGACTAGCTTCCATAAAGTCTGGCTAAATACCTATTATTTGTTAACAAAATACAGATTCTGTGAGATTATGCACACTGCGGTCGTGGTTGTTTATCTATTATTTAGAGATATGCAACATCTGGCAATGTGTGCAATTGTTGCAGAGGCTTTATTTTAGTTTGCTGAGTGATTTTAGAATGTCTTGGCTCTTTGCATATACGTATTTTGCTGTTGTTAATGTTTTAGGACTGCTATGAACTGTTTTCTATCCTTACCGCGACCATCAGTGAAGAAATGGGAAAGTTTATCCAGAATAACAGCATCAATTCTTTGGATTGTGTCAGCAGGCTATTGAGTGTAAGTCATTCTATTCTGTGGTTTGCTCTTCGTTACGGGTGGTAATCAAACCATGACATAATCTTTCCGTCATAAAATACACCGCCTATGGCTAGCCTTTCACTAAAGCTTTCGAACTTGTTATACTTTCAAGTCTAATGGATTTCCCAATCTGATTTGATCTATGGATAATTGAATAATTGTGGTGTCGATAATGACAAATGGTATTTACCATCGAAAGAGAACATCAGAAATTTCCATGTTAATGAAATCCCATCTTGAGACATCGTTAAAGAGCACTGGTCTAGACAAATTCAGTGCTATATTTTGACTTCGGTGATTTTAGCAGGTATAGAATTGTGTTTAGAAGTAATTGTTTCTTTTGAGCCAATACCTTTACGGGGGAATGCAGTCATTTTTCTGTTGAGCATAGTTTCGCAAATGGTAATCCCGCAGGAGGCAACTACTGAGATAACGTCTGCCTTAATGACGGATTTCCCGTTTTTTTCTGTTTTTTATCCGCAGCCTTCGGAACAGAAATTGGCGAAAATTTCTGAAAAATTAGTGCTAAAATTAGAAAATTAAATTTTCGAATTTTTCCGAAAATTTTTTAAATTGTTTAAAATAGTCTGGATACATAGTTTATCGTGTAAAACTACTTAGATTCAAAAACACAATTTGTGGACTCCAAAAACAATTTGAAGCCTTTCGAAATATCGGAAAAATGAAAAATACTGGAAAATGCGCAAAAAATCTGACCCTATTACCGGTAAATCTAGAGTAACATGTAGAATATCTGGTAGCAGTGATCAGGGTTGATGCTTTGTTTGGAAGCAATTCTGGGTTTTGTGCATTTTGTGGCATTTTAATCTATTTTTATGTCAGGAGACTGAAACTGAAGAGTCGCCAGAGAATGTACTCCATCCGGGCTGTAATTTGTTCAAGGTCATCTGTGAACAGATCAATATCATTCGACCTGGTCTGGCGCCTTATGAGGGTCTTTCTGCCATTAAACTTCAGTGTAGAACTTGTACCTACAAGGTAATAGTAGGTCTTGCTTGGAGTCTTGTATTAGGTAAAAACTTCCCAAGCAAACAACAATAATTTTAATTTTAAAATTTGCGACAGTCTTTATTTTGGAGTATGTAAACTAAATTATTGTACCAAGTACAATACAATTCGATGCGTACTCTTGCGGCCTAGGCCAACCAAAGCATTGAAGATCTTTGCGCACAACCTGAAATATCGATGGAAGAAATCTTTTCGATTATAATATTCTTAATATATTTTAGTATGTCCGACAAGAAAAGTTTTCCGTCCTTCAGTTGAATATTCCAAAGTCTGGGAAGTTTGCGTCGGTATGTAAACGTATATATATATATATATATATATCGTATTTCTATGTTTTACATGGTTACTTCAGATCTTAAATATCAATATATAGTTTGTTATACTTACTCTGTTTAAAATGTTGAGCACGGAAGTTGTACCCTTTTTGCGACAGAGCGTTAATGTACCATTACCTGGAACTATGTATCTAGGCCATATTTTAAAGAATTACTAACTTCATTCATATCTCTACAGCGTTGCAGTCCACAGGTGTGTGGCAACGCAGACTTTTTGATTCCGGTTTCTCTTGCCTTTGTCTGCCCCTTTTTCCTCTTGAACCTTGGTGCCCTTGAATTGTTGCAGGGTGTCACTCTTGAGAACTGTTTGCGCCACTATTTCGCCATGGAATTTTGTGATCTAACCTGCGAACGTTGCTCAGCCAGCCAGTCTACTGCCTTAAAGCCAAATTTCATCAAAAAGCAAGGAATTAGCAAGGTATCCCTGCTTCGTGATTTTTCATTACTGTCAAGACTATAATAATTATCAGATTGAGGCATGGTGGCTTTTTCTTTCTATATTTTCCTCGCCATCACTATCATCAGTAGAGCTTATCCGTTGTTACTAGCTCTTGGACCGTTCAATGTTCGCTGATTGCTCCCTTAAGGGGGGGGGGGGCTACGAAGGGGTTGGCATGACATCGTCGGAGAGAGCTACTTTCTTCCCCCCAACATTAGCCAACATATCAAAGTAAAAAAAGTTTAGGGTGGGCAACAATATATCTCATATACACCATTTTTGGCACGACGCCAAAGTACAAATTTTGGTGGAAAAAATGGGATTTTTCAAAAAGGTTTTTTCAGCTCTGGCGGATTAACGGTTTGACCAATTCTGAAACTTTCAGCCATAGATGTTATCTGTTACTAGTGCTAAATATTAAAAGTATTCCGGCTTTCGAGCGTTGCTTCCCTTCTTCAGCTATAACAGCTCAAAGTTTGAAATTTGACGAAAAGTTGCGATGTGACCGTGCGCCGTTTTCGATCTAATAAGATTGACAGCCCCTAGCCTACCCCAGCTTTTTACCAAATATTAGGCTCTAATAGGGGCAAATTGTCTGTAGGTTTCGAGGACTTAGGCTTTCTGGTTAGTGTGCTAGCAAACTTTTTGTTAAGAAATAACCCTTATTTTTAGGCCTGAAAAGCTATCTAAGCGCAGTAAAATGGGGTCAACAAATTTTTTGTCTCCGATTTCGGCGAAAAGGTGGTTATAGGGGTTATTTGACCTACTGAATTCGAATATGAAATCCGTTTTTCGATATGACGCTTCTTTCGTTCAGTATGCGCTTACAACTGTCTTAGAGCTTTTCGGAGCGTTGGCCATCCATACTTCGAGAAATCAATCTAGCATTTCTAAACACTGCAGCGAAGTTTAGTGACCTAGCTTTCTGCATATCTTGGTACACTCTCTGGCCTGTAATGCGCAAAGTTTCAGCCGATTCTGCCACAGTAATTTGGAGTAATTGGCTCACATCTTCGAAATGGCACCAAAATACAGCGACAATATCGATAATGTAATCTAGCACTGCGAACGCAGGGATTAACGAAAGCACGTCATTTTTACATAAGTTAAGACAGACACCTGGGGTATTAGTTGGAGCAAAGTTGGGTTCATTTGGTAAACCACAGCTCATTAGACGTTAGCTAGCCTCCACCCGTATAGACCTACAACACCCAGTTTTCCGCACTTTGATTGTATCTCACAGAAAAGTATACATTGATCTAAGGATTATTTTACACGATATCAAAGCGCTATATGTCAGAACTATTTCTGGAAAATTTGGGTACCGTACCTTGCCCATAGCGATCAGGGCGAGGCGAAGTTTGTGTACGTGCCATGTCGAGCTTTGGACCGACAACACCAACTTCTGATGGCTCCACAGGACGCTAAGCTGCATGGAATTCTTTCAAACTTTAAACTATTTTACACCAAACCTAATACTATTATGTGGTAAAAGACTAGCTAGCTTTTCTAACATCGAACTTTTAGTGAAATTCGTAGCCCCCCCCTTAATCCTCAGTGATTATCAACCTAGTGGGGGACTTTTTTTACTAGAAGACCTGCAATAATAGACATTTTATTTGCACTGAGATATTTTTGGTCTACCAAAATGTGCGCCGATTTGTTGTTTCGACTCGAAAACTCTCAGATGTGTACAGTGTGTTACAGTGTTGTTTACATTAACTGCTTTGTTTATAGCTTCCAGAATGTTTGATTCTTCATCTGCAGCGTGCTTGCTTTCTTCCAACGGGCCATGCCATCAAAAACAACGAGAGAGTAGTGTTTCCTGAAAGATTGGACATTCGAGATGTCGTATTTTATCGCAACAAATCAGATATTGCTTTGCCAGAAGGGAAGCCTAGTATTGTTGGTGTCAATCCTACATTATCCTCTTCAGCCTCTGGTGGGGACCATAAATTGTAAGTTTCCGGAAGTGAACAATATTTTAGCTCTGGTTTTGGCTTAGAAAAATTATTTTCTGCATTGGTAGTCTTGAGAATTTTAAAATTCAACATCGAATACCGTAAACGTTATGACCACATGGGTGTGGGTGTGTGTGTGTGTATGAGTGTGTAGGGTGTATTTTATTTATATTTCTTTAAGTTTTGGTAGGATTTCTGTTTTTTGTCCACCTTCATCCCAGAAATAAATACCAGAAGGGAAAAAATAATTGTACATAACCTAACTTGTTCCTATCATATATTTTTCTGTGTTGCCGTCTTTATTTTGGTTCTGTGTATTTTGATTGTTTAGACATGACTTCAAGTCTTTGACTGGCATTGAGTTGTCCGGCCCTACAGTTACTTCACGGCGGAGGCCCGCTGTCACGGAACAGTACCAATACCTTCTTATGGCAGTCATTAACCATTTAGGAGAATGTGACTCTGGACATTTTGTTACCTACAGACGTGGCCCTTCTCCTTTGAAAAATACTTGGTTCTACACTTCGGACACTGATGTTCGGAAAGTCCCGTTATCTGATGTGCTCAATTCACAGGCTTATATGCTATTTTATGAACGTGCTCACTAGTTGTAAGACTAGGGAAAGATCATTGTCTTTCCCTTGTCTTAAATGTCGTTTGCCAACTAAGTTTCTGAATACGTGCTATATATAATGAAGTAGCTTTACTCGATGTAAATAAAGAATATAATTTTTTGATTGGATTCGTAGCATCTAAACTAATACAGATGACAACTGAACCCCTACATTAGATCGTATTCTTAGGATGCTTGAAGCTCAAAAATATATATATATATATATATATATATATATATATATATATATATATATATATATATATATATATATATATATATATATATATATATATATATATACATAAGTGTATTTTTTATTGTTGGAATATTTTGCGCACCCAGTCACTGACGTAGACAGGTCTTCATTGGAGGAGGCGAACCTTTGGTAGGAAATAGGGGGGAGAAGATTGATGTACTTAGAAAAATTTTTGTACTTACAAAGATTTTTAATTTCCCATCATCTTAGCGCTCTAAAGCTCAAAGCAGACACAAATTAGACATGCGCAGGCGTTGTGGTTTCTAGCTTTAACACGTAAGTATACGGCGAGTGAGCGTACAGAAACTTGTACTGGGTAGTGGGTACACGTTTGTGGGGACGATGTCGCCGTTAGCGCGCAGTGCATGTATGTACTACTTGCAGCTGATAACAGTGAACCTGCCAGCTATCACTCTTTATTATTTATTATGTACTCTTGGTATAAGCAACTTGCAAGCAAGTGGGATTTGCAGACTGTAAATTGCAGTGTAGCAGAACATAAATCTCTACTCTCAGTTTGTAAGTCATCTCATGGCATCCTCACTTACAACAGTGACGTAGTGACGTGGAGCTGATCGCTAAAATCAGGGCTGAATTGACCCTATCGGTTCGAACCGCTTGAGTGATACCAAGACTTTTCGGTCTCGTTAGGTCCTGCTGACACAAATTCAAACAAAAAACGTCCCTCTGCCCATATGTCCGTCATATATATATCATGGCACGGCCGATTCTATAGTTTTGAGAAATCGATGTCCAAAAATGGTCTATATTTAGCCGTAATGTGAAAATTTTTGCTATTTTTCCGCTAAGTTTGTTCATAAGCTCATTTCGTGAATATATATCCTGATCGCAAATATCTTGATTATAAGTTTTAAAACGATGGATAAATATTTTCCAACCCCCAGAATTGTGAAATATATTGCGTTTCACCACCACCGTCCACCACCCCCACCACCACCACACAAAAGCACATCACAAGAGAACTCCAGCACCTTAAGGTGCTGGTTAGGGGTATTTGCAGCAAATTTTGAAAGACTGTAATTTGCTCAGTTTTTCTAGTTCAACAGGAATTTTTATATCATTTTAAAGCCCAGAATGTGCTTGTTACAACTAGGTACAGTATAGCTGTCTCATTTCAACTCTTCGGCTTGAACAACATAATATTTGCACAACGACTTGCAATAACATGAAAACAATTTTGGAACATGGATTTCTCGAAGTGTGGGAAAGCT
>JASAND010014118.1:0-17506 GCA_030248195.1 Trissonchulus latispiculum
TATGAATTGTCGATCTGGCTCCTGTGGCGCCCTGGCTTAGGATCGAAGTATCTTAGGATTGTGTGTAAAGGGGGGGGTCTGGGCCTATGGACTGTGGAGCCCTACACATAGGAGCTGCTGCGCTGACGTTTCGTATTTGAATAGGTACCCCTATATGGTGAATCTAAAAGGCCAATTAGTTTCGCTCTAGGACCTATGCATGGGGCTGGGGGGCACTCTGGTGGAGGTGGGCCCCACCGTGTCGGAAGTCCAAATTTAGCCTTGTATACAGAAAGGTTCACAGTGCGCAGGTCGTTCATATTTGGCATGTGGGGTGGGGCAGAGAAGGACTACTGCATAGACTATGGTAGGTTTCGCCCGGATCCCTGTGGTGCCCTGGCCGGGGGTCCGGACCGTTGTCCGGGGTCAAAATGGCCGAAAATAGAAATTTTCAAAAGTGGTCAAGTTTGGTATTAAATGAAAGCCCTTGGTGAGACAACCAATTTTTGTCATTGGAGGACCCCTCTAAAATGTTCCTAGCGGCCTGTGGCGCCCTGGCCAGGGGTCCGTTGAAAATTTACAAAAGTGGTCAAGTTTGGTATCAAGTGAAAGCCCTTGGTGAGGCGAACAATTTTTGACATTGGAGGACCCCTCTAAAGTGTCCCTAGCGGCCTGTGGCGCCCTGGCCATGGGTCCGGACTGGCAAAAAATGGTCAAAATTCAAAATTTCCAAAATTGGTCAAGCTTGCTACCAACTCCAGTTCTCTGAACTGATATCCATCTGAGGGGGCAGGCTTTCATTTTCATTGGAGGACCCCTCTAAAGTGGACCCTGTGGGCTGTGGCGCCCTGGCCAGGGTCCGGACCGATCCAAAATCGATTTTTCCAAAAGTGGCCAAATTTGGTATGAAATGAAAGCCCTTGGGGAGGCGAACAATTTTTGTCATTGGAGGACCCCTCCAAAGTGGAAGGGTGTGGGGGAGGGCGGGGGAAAAATGGTCAAAATTCATATAAAATTGGCCCATCTCTGATGGAGGGGGAGGCTTTCATTTTCATTGGAGGACCCCTCCAAAGTGGACCCTGTGGGCTGAGCCTGGCCAGGGTCGGACCGATCCAAAATTGATTTTTAGGGTGAAACCGGGGAGATTTTGGCCAGTGGCGCCCTGACCAGAGTCCGGGCTGGTAAAAAAATCGATTTTTTTAAAAAATTTCCAACTTTGGTATCAAATGAAAGCCTTTGGTGAGGCGAACATTTTTCTCATTGGAGACACCTCCAAAGTGGACCCACCGGCCTGTGGCGCCCTGATTTCCCCAAACCCACGCAGCGCGACTATCCCCCCAATGGGCGTTTGGCCCTCCCGTCATCGTTTTCCGTCAAACCTTTGTAAAAGTCGCTGATGTACACGTGACGTACGGAAACAATTGAGTTTTTTCAATTGTTCGTTCCCCCACGCAGCGCTACTTCCCCCACCCCCCCCCGGTGGACCATCGGCCCCCCTTCAACCTGTTTTCCAAAATACTCTGGAAAGGTTTTCTGATATTCGTTTTATGATGCAGAAACAAACAATTGCGTTTTTCAAATTTCCCCAACCCCACGCAGCGCGACGCCCCCCCCCCGTGAGCGTTCGTGTTCCTGTGTTCCAAAATTCATTTGTTTTTTGTGTTGTATATAGTTATCCATTAAGTCGTAAGTTTAAGGGAAATGTTTTTGTGCAGAGGTTTTACATTTACGATAACTACATTGCCGGTGTGGAGGTTGGGAATTTACCATCAATCTAAGTCGGAGTTAACATTTCGTAAATCGTCTATAGGTTGAGTTTCCGCGTTGATGGCTTAGTTAAATTTATGTTCGGAAGTTGGGATTGAATTAGATGGATTAAATTTATTACAGATGGGAAGTGAATTTTTAAAATTCGTGTAGCAATGTTACAGTTTAGAGCGAGCAATTGAGCATTATACTGTATATACATTGCCATTTGGGTTGTTCGACTACGTCAATAGGATGGACGAAGGAATTGCCTGTTCCACGCTACCCGACTGCATTCCCTATTCGGCATTGAATCTAGTTTCTATCATTTTCAGCGCCGACTTCATTCTCTATTCGGCGCTAAAGCTAGTTTCTATCATTTTCAGCGCCGACTGCATTCCCTATTCAGGGCTGAGCCTAGTTTCTATCATTTTCAGCGCCGACTGCATTCCCTATTCGGCGCTGAAGCTAGTTTCTATCATTTTCAGCGCCAACTGTCAAATCTATTGGCATTTTTCCGCCCTCCTTATTTCCCTATTCTACATTCTGCATGCCCGTCTAGAGCATTTTTCCCACTTGTGATTATGCATTTTTATATGTTGATTTATATACTTGACCACTTTTTGTATTTTAGTGCTCTTTGTCGTGAGTGTAATGCTCGAGAAAAGGCTGCTGGGACTGGCAAATATGTTTGTCATAAATGCCAGTAAGCATATATATACTTTTATTGCTCGATTAATCTTGTAGCGGTGTCGCATCTTACACTTAAATCTACGTTAACTTAAAGCATTTTCAAAACAGCTTGCGGACATAGTAAGCTTCATATTATTGCTTACATAATTTCTTGTGCTATTGCGATCATGATCTCTGACGTAATTAGCAGGTAGTAGGTATTCTCGCTTGCTGTCCGCTGTCTAGCGGCTTAATTAATAAAGCTAGGTTATACTTATCTTGCGTCTTCTTTCAGTTCAATCATTGAGGAGGGTCATATTAAGTTCAAAGGTGAAGCCTACCATCCTTATCATTACAACTGCAAAAACTGTGGGTATGTAACACTTTCTTTCTTGTGATAGTTAAAGAAAGCTGCTAATAAAATAAACCAGTAAAGCTAGCTAAATTTCATTTTTACACAATTAGCAAAGATAATCGATAGAACAGCCGCTAATTCACGGATCCACAAAGGAATCAATAAAATATCAGTCCAAAACGTGAATACCCAAAACAACGTTCACCTTTCTTCACGGAAGAAAGGTGAACGTTGTTTAGGGTATTCACGTTTTGGACTGATATTTTATTTTTACAAAATTGGTAGTTTTGAATTTAGACGTTCAACTTACACTTGCTTTTTGCAAAATCTAGGCTTCTGTTCTATGCCCAAGTCTTTCGAATCGTATTTCGTCTGTGGAAAATTTATTATCATTTGAATTTGTTATAATTGTGATACCTTAAGTGGATTTGTTGTAATGCCTTTCGAGTCTTCTTATTTTGTGCAGACGTGAACTGGATTCAGACGCGCGTGAGCTGAAGGAGGAACTCTACTGTCTGCGCTGTCATGATCAAATGGGCATACCGATTTGTGGTGCCTGTCGACGTCCCATTGAGGAACGCGTCGTCACTGCCTTAGGCAAAAATTGGCATGTTGAAGTACGTATGTGGTGTGGGGAAAGGGATTGCTGTTTTTTGGCTTAATTCAGTTAGTTAATTAAACTAAAATCTAATTTAAATTAAATGATTGGATGTCTTCCCAAATACTATTAATTTCTCTTACAGCATAAGGGATTTACAATTTGTATTGTCATTTTGTTTTAGCATTTTGTCTGTGCAAAATGTGAAAAACCGTTCTTGGGAACCAGGCACTATGAGAAAAAAGGCCTGGCTTATTGCGAACTACATTTTCACCAGGTAAGTGTGCCACGATTATTCATTGAGTTGAGTTATAGTATATTGCTGATACACTTACCGTATTATGCCAAACTGTGGCCCACCCAATAAAACGCCCATGGGCGGTTTTTCCGGGGGATGGGCGCTTTTTGGATTCTTATATGCTCACTGACATGGATTTTAAAACCAAAAGTGTGTAAAGAAATTGTAAGTGATTCAGCTATTTAAAGGCTTAGAATCAATGGTATAATAATGTTCTTTGGATAGACCAAGTGAGCACGAGTAGTTTGCTGTGTGCAATTTACTAAATTTATCGAAAATTTACAACAGCAATTAACCTGGTTTCCAAAATATCATAGCTCATGGGCGTTTTATCGGGGGTGGGCGCTTGCTGGATTACAAAAGTCAAGTCCAAAATTGCCGATTCCAAAACGCCCATGTGCCACTGTTTATCATAATACCGTACGTCCGCCTGTCGCGATTATTTCTGAAGATTAGTGTTGGCGTGAGTGTTAGCGCAGATAAAATAGGATGAATTTCTGTGTACATATCTTTGGAAATGTCCAAGAATAAGCACTATTTTTGGGTATTGTTAGAAACTATTCACTTATTCTCTCTCTGCTACGATTTTTATCTTTGTTCGATCTAGTGGGGAATTTATTGAAGTGTTTTAAAAGTTTAACTTTATTTTCAGATGTTTGGAAATGTTTGCTTTAAATGCAACCAAGTCATCACTGGAGACGGTATGCACTTGTTTTTTATTGCAGATAAGATAGCGAGAGAGGGAATGCACTTGCTGATAAGGACTATTCTAGTAGAACACTCAAAAAATCGTTTTCATGTAGTCTGGGCAAGGAACGGTTTAATCAAAGTTAAATTACACCAGCCCAGGCACTTGGATAGATATGAAATCAAAAAACTCTAAAACTGTAACTGCTTCATATTTAATTCAATTCACCCTTCCTTCATTGTATGTTTTTGATGTACGTGTGGCAGTTATTTTGATAATACTAAGTTACACTAATAATAATTAAACCGACAATGTTTAGACCCCTAAAATCGTTTTTGGCTTATACTGACTTAATTGTTAGAAATAGGCCAATGGTTGCAAAGCAAATTTTCATTTTGGTGTCCTCTTTCCAGCCATAACAATCAATCCGCTCTAAATCTCAATCTCTACTGCCTACTGAGAGAATAGGACCAAAAACCAAAAATTTATTATCTTATCACCTGAAATAGCTCCTTTAAAGCTTAAGCTGCAGCCAAATTGCCTGCCGGCTGCAATTGTTCTAGACATTGCTGCAAATTGTTCTAGACTTAAATTTTATGTCTTTCGTTTTTAGTTAATTTAATAGTCACATTTAATTTTTGCATTTTCTCTGCTATTTTCTTTTCAGTCTTTCAAGCCTTGAGCAAGGCCTGGTGCACCAAATGCTTTGCCTGCGCCTTCTGTGACAAGAAAATGGATCAAAAGTAAGTTTAGCTATTTGTTGGGCTCTTGTTTCGCTACGTACAGATAGTTGCTCATTGGTAGAATTTTGTACTCAGATGTGGGGAAATATAGGTAGAGTTTTCTAACTGGCCAAATTTCGAGGGAATCACTCGCTTGGCTATTGCAGTGGTGTTGTGCTGCCTTTTATTTGTTGTATAGGACATCACAAATTGTGATTGCCCTAGTTGACTCTGTTAACTGTTATTATATACTTTATAACGTTTAATCTTGAAGGGAAATAATGAAAAGCGCCTGCCCTGCAGTCAATAAGGGAATGCTTTCTTTCGAAATCCGTGAACTGACGGACTAACTCTGCCTTTGTGACTGGAAAGCAAGGTTTTTCATTATTTCTTTATGATTAATGCCTCGTGTCGCCCAACCACAAACAGGGGGCGCCCAAAAGTGTCAAAAAATAAGGTTTTTGAGGTCAAATTTTCAAAAATTTTCTAAATTTTTAGCTGATTTATAGACTTATAAACTCGTTTTAAGCTTAAAAACAGCGATTTTTTGCGTTTTTACCTTAAAAATGCTAATTTTTCACTAAAAATTTCGGTATGTTTTACATTTGGCTCGCCCTCCCCCCACTTTTCGGAAGCCCC
This sequence comes from Trissonchulus latispiculum, assembly GCA_030248195.1. Classification (NCBI taxonomy): domain Eukaryota; kingdom Metazoa; phylum Nematoda; class Enoplea; order Enoplida; family Ironidae; genus Trissonchulus; species Trissonchulus latispiculum. Next base: position 5,698 of record JASAND010014118.1, read on the forward strand.
CCCCCCACTTCCCCCTCCCTGGGGGGGGCGAAGCCCCCCCCCCCACTTTCAAAGCCCTAAAAAAATGCCAGCCAAGCCCGGCTTAACTTTATTTTCTTGTTGTACAAATTTGTGTTATAGGACGAAATTCTATGAACTTGACATGAAGCCTGTCTGTAAACGATGCTATGATAAATTCCCGGCCGAACTGCGAAAACGACTCAGCAAACAGATTAAAAATTCGCCTAAGAAATGATCCCAGACCCCTCCCCGCTCCGCTTGGCGATTCTCCTCATTCTAGCGGACTACACTGAACTGTTGAATCTCGCTTTTGATAGAACCGAATTCATTTTTTTGCCAAATTCCTACCTTCTCTCAGCTGTTGTATCCCCTCTGACTTTGCAGTTGTTGCCTAATTTCATGCCCGCACCCAGGATTTTGAAAAGGGTGGGTCCAAGGTAAAACGGAAGGGGTCTGGGGGCGGATCCCCCCAGAAGTTGAAGAATTTTTGCATTTTTGCCCAAAAACAGTATATACATTGGAAGTTTATTTCTTGCAAAAGGTTAATTATCGCGCCGGAGGCGCAAAATGTTTTAAAAATAGGTATTTTTGCCATAGAAATAACAAAACTTTTCCATTTTGTCATCCCAAACAGGGGGGTCTAGACCCCTTGAACCCCCCTGGGTGCGGCCTTGCCTAATCTGCATAATGAAATTCCTTTTGTGGGACTGTTTGTCTCCCATGTCATACATAACTGATCGTGTAACTTCATCTTTAACTCTCTTGTCTAAGTATATGTAGTTCACAGTTTTGATTTTAGAACAAAGTAATTGGACGGTGCTATTTTATCGTTGTTGCTGTTCTGCTATGCTGTGTCAAGCTGTTACCTGTTAGATTTGAATGTGAATATATAGTTTGGTCTTTCTACGACTGATACGCAGTCTGATAATCATCGCAGTATCCATCATTATATAAAGCGGCTATTCCTGGCAAAATTCTAAATTCTGCAACTGCAACTGAAATTCATGTTTACAAGTTAAAACTATAATTTTGAGCTTTTCGTGACCTCCGATTAAACTGAACGATGGGTTTTTATATGTTAGCATAAGGGTGGTTTCTGGTTTAGGATATTTAGGAGGGTTGGTTTATGTAGTGATTAATGTTTGTGGTTGTTCAGCCATTTTTACCTTTAAGTTGCCGTTGCTTTTTTGCTTAGCTTGTTGTTAGCAAACAGGCTTGTTTTATTTGATTTTATTCGACCGTATAATACGTAGTTGCGTTTTTCTAGTCGAGTTGTAACAGTTTGTTGAAATTGGGTGTAAATTCATGTTTCTGAAATTTTTCGGTTTTACTTTCTAAAGGAAGTTGATTGTATAGACTTAAACTTAATTGTCTAATTCTGCCATAGAGTACAGAGCCAAGTACTGATGATTTTTTGAATGACCTAATTAGTTTTCTGGGTACTAATTAAGCACAGTAGAAACTAAGTACAGTTGTGGTTTTCAGGCTATGCTAATCACCTAAGTTTCAATTGATATTATTGCATTAATGAATTACGATGTGTTTACTTTTGTGAGAGTTCCAGGATCCCAGAATTTTAGTTCAAAAATTTAAGTTTAGTTTGACTGAAGAGTCCTTTTTGATATCAGACAGCACACTGTTTAAAATAGGGAATAATGGTCAGTATGGGGAGGGAGTTAGGAGCGAGGGAGCCACTGCTAAATCCTTGTGAAAGAAAAATAAGTCCTCCGAGGTGCATATTTGATGTACCAAAGTTTGATGTTTTGTCAACTTTGTTATGTTAATCCAAATCCTTTTTGCTTTTTGTAGTGCCTTATATTTATATTCACTGTTTTTACAATGCGTTGTGCTTTTGTAATGTTTGTGGCACCTACCACATCTGGCATTTTTTTAGTGGGGGGGGGTGGGGGCCCCCCCACTTTTCGGTTCCCCCCTCCACTTTTCGGAGCCCCCCCCACTTTCGCCCCCCCCCCACTTTTCGGCAAGCCCCCACCCACTTTTTTGGGGGTCGTCCAAAAGTGTCAAAAAATTAGGTTTTTGAGGTCAAATTTTCAAAAATTTTCTCAATTTTTAGCTAATTTATGGACTTATAAGCTCATTTTAAGCTTAAAAACAGCGATTTTTTGCGTTGTTACCTTAAAAATGCTAATTTTTCGCTAAAAATTTTGGTATATTTTACATTTGGCTCGCCCCCCCCCCCCCACTTTTCGTAAGCCCCCCCCCAACTTCCCCCTCCCTAGGGGGGGGGGGGCGAAGCCCCCCCCCACTTTCAAAACCCTAAAAAAATGCCAGCACAATATGGTATACGTACACACTTAATGGTTGATGGGAGAGTATAGAAGGAAATACCGATTTTCAGAGTCAGTTTATATCATCCTACCACATTGGACTAATGGATCGAGCTTTTGGTTGAATGAAATACTTGTTTCTTGTAAATTTTCAAATTTCCTGCCTACATTTTTAAAGAAAATGTCATAAGATAGCACCTACCTACGTTGTGTGCCGGTTGTTACATTTAGCTTTTTTATTGTAATCTGGGGTTGATGTTATCAACAGTGAGCTGAAATCCTAATTGGACCTAGTTCAGGATTTAGTCCTGACAGTTTGGGGATGGATAAGCCCTAATGGTCACCTAGTGCTATCCAATTTTTGAGGATGCAAATCTAAGTGCAAACCATTGAGGTTTTATCTTACTCAAAAATTTCTTGATTAAATCCGACAGTGGGTTCAAGCCGAGCCAGGTAGAACAATATCTGTAGTTTTGATAGCGTCGGCCCTTATTATAGCTTTCTATTAGACTAAGCTGTGGTGTGCATAATTCTATTTTTATCTAGTCATGGCGTGTGTACGTACTTATTTTACTAACAGCTAACTGCAGTCAAGTATTCCTAACAAAACTTTGCAAACCTGCAGAAGTTTATTCGGCGGACGTAAAAATGAGGGGAATCAGACATTGTTTTAGAAAATTTGGATAAAAGATTTAAGGATTTCTCGTCTGCTTTTCGGGTTCTTGTTTGATGCAGTCTGATTTTATAACACAGAAAATTGTGGTTGCTCTCTTCCTTGTTGTCTGAACGCCGAAAATCCAATCCTTCAGCATTAAACTTAAGACCTCGACATTATCTTGATTTTAGCATGAAACTAAAATTAAGTTTTGTTTTGTTCTATTGCAGTCTTGCCAAAGTTGTGCATGTGTATTAATTTTGTGCTCTTCTCTCAAATGCTCTGTTCACTGCCAACATGTGGGTAGTAGTTATGAAATTGAGTAGTACAGTTTTTTGTTACTTTTGGTTAGAAAATTTGGTTGAAAACAAGCTAAACTGGGTTAAAATGGGGCAGTAGCGGACGGTTTTATTGTAATTAAAATTCACTGAATACAGATACATAAGAAATTGTCTATTTATGGTACTGAACTTTTTGTATATATTACGCATGACTTCTTATTTTATTAAAATGTGTGTTGTGAGCTTTGGATTTTTTCTGAAAGTTAGCTAGGCCAGCTAGCGGTACGATCATAGGTGTGATTGGGGGCGAGGCGGGGGGCACCTCCTCCAAATGGACAGGTCCCCGACCCCCCTCCCTAAAGCATTTTGCTACCCCTACCCCCAAATTGGCCTTTCGGCGTCCCTCCCCCTAAACATTTCCAAACCCTCACCTAAATTTTTGAAATTTTTAGCCAAATGTTGGAAATTTTTCAAAAAATCAGCGAACCTTTTCCGACTCCCCCCCACGTCCCCCCTCTTTTAGTCAGACCCCCTCCCTACTTTTTTCAAACCCCCGCCCCCACTTCTGGTTACGATCGCTTTAGCCACAAAACTGCAAGCACCACCAGCCCCAATGTCCTTACGTAAGGAAACTGTCAGTTTCATTGCATCACTAGTCTGGTCCTACCAAGCTTCCGTCATGAAGTTTCCAATTTCGCCGTACATGAAGGCCCATATTTTATAACCGTATGGTGACTGTAAACTGCTGCTGATTGGGGATGAGGTATAGAATCACAGCTGTGAAGCAAAAGCTTGTTTTTTGTTTGCAATGTTGCTGTTGGGTGGGAGTCAATTTGGAGAATTTCATAATCCTCCTTGAACAACATAAAGACCGTTTTCATCTCAAATGGAAGCTTTCTTGCATCTATGCTCGATCAACTGAAAGATAGAAGGAGAAGCTAAGTTATGGACTAAAGGCCGTTTGACGATGGGCAGTATATATATTACAATGCTAAACTACCCAATCAAATGCATCAAATATGACAAGATTGCGGACGTCTGTTGATTTGTATCACTTCCACAAACGGAAACTCCTTTCGTAGATAGGCCGAAACTGCCATAATATCATGTTTTACTCAATCCAAATGTTGTGATTTTTGCCATTATGCAGTCTGATCACTATTCCACAGAAATGTTATAATACATATCTCTTCCGCACGAGGTAGCAATTGCCATTCTTATTTATATATCGGGCCACCTGGGTAGTGATAAGAAGGAGAAAGCTTTATGAAATTGAAATAATCGGAATATAAACTAATACCAACGGAAGCACGCTCCACGCGATAAATAATGTCTTTATTTTGGAAAGACAAGAAAAAGCATATACTCATTTTCGTATGTCCTAATCCATGTCAATGGAGAAAGGATTAAGTCTGTTATAGATGAGACTCAAAAAGAAGACATCCCCGTTTCTGTCTGCTCAGTCTATCTCTATTTAGGCTTGACTGATTTCTTGGTGGCTCAATCTTGATAGTTGATCTACTGAAAAGCTCAACTTTCCCCGGATTTCTTAATTCTCGCCCAAAATGTGGGGAAACTTTTAGTTTAGATACCGGCAGGCACCTCAGTCAAGAAGCTTATTTTAGAATATAAAATGTCAGAGACTTGATTTGTTTTATTTTTCATTTAATTGTATTGGGCGCAGTATTTTCGGAAACTCGTGAAGGTGAAACCTCTTTCGGGATTTGCTCTCTGTAGACTGGATATGGGCTAAATACTGGCGGGCACGCAAGGGATAAAATCTTTCACGGATAGATTATATGATCCTCTGAGACAAGTTGGCGTCGGTTATTTTTGTCGCACCCAGGGCAACCTGCCTTGTTTAGCTTATTCCTAGCTATATATATAGTTGGTTTGGTAATCGGGGAAATTTGTCTTTAGGGACAAGATATCCATGGAACAACAATTGAAAGATTGAAAAAATCACTGAAAAACATCCATTAACTCTCCTTCTGTTTCGGTCTGTTTTGAAAAAATACCTAATTATAACATTCGAATCGATTCGAATTTTTGCTGAAAAATTTATTTTTAATAGTTTTAATAATTAAATAATATAATTAAATTTTTAATAATTTGAAGCACAGTGTTTTTGTTTAAGCGTTACAAAGTAAACTAAAAACATCTTTCAATTCAGTCTGTAGTAGGAGGAGGGAAGTATGTCTTACATTATTTGTGAACAAGTTAAATATTAATGGAGCCGTGATTTCCCAATTGCAAAAGGAAAGAAAGAGAGAAGCCTTCCTTTTACAAACTTTATCTCTCTTTCAGTTGAAGAATTTGCCTTTCAAACCCGCCGTTAGTCCTTTTATGTTTTAGTCCTTTTATGTTTTATTGTATGTAGTAAAAAGTAGAAGCAAAATTAAAGACATTATTTGCTGTTATACTTTAATAACCGTTGTAATAAGATTATAACAAAAGTATAACCAAGAGTTTATAAAAAGGACACTATTATGTATTCGTGACCCTAGAATTAAGAATTAATTATTGGACTAGAATACTTGCTATTGTAGGTTTTTAATTTTGCTGAGTAAAATTTTTTTAGGATTAGCCGCTCTCTGAAGGAAAGGTCCAAGTCAACCTAACAGAGTAGCTTCTCCCCTACACTTAGATATTCCAAATTTCACTTGTTTTGTAAATGACAGTCAGAATTCTTATGTACATATATAATTTTGCTAAATAAATTTCTTTAAAGTGAAACAATTGATATGCTTACTTTTACCTTTTATTGAGGCTATAAAAAGAAAACCGTTTTCTGCATTTCAATTATGTGACAGGATTTAGCTAGTTCTAAAAACTTGGATCTCATGGATAATTTCTCAAAGTTCAAGGTAAAGGTCTGGATTAGTGAACCCTTTTAATTTCGTTCGAACACGCATTGTTCAAAAGAACAATTATATATGTGAACTAATAGAACGTGATTAAATTTTTGTATTACTATAAAAGAGCCTTTTCGGAATGTAGACTGGGGCAACTTATCTCGGGTACGTTTCCAGGTTTTTAAGCAAGAGAACATAAGAGTGTAACAAGTATCACACTCTCTGTTATCAGCTCGCGAGTCATGCTCTGCGTACTAACGGCCCGCATTTCCCGCAGTTGCATAGTTAGTGGAATTCGTAACTGAGTGAGTACCCTGTACGGAATTGCGTTTGCGTATGCTCACTCATTTCTACAGTCAGACACATCCTCCCGCAAGTAAGACCTGTCATTCGATAGTTGAATCATGAAGAGTGAGATTTGTGGGGGTTTGTGATGATGTTGAATGATTGGTCATATTTCCTTTATGGAACGAGTAATTTTGGACGAGGAAATTTGCTTCAGTCTTGCCAGGTTACCAAATAAAGTGTATATAACACACAATAATTCCGGATCGCGTTGCAAAAGATTCTCCTAAGTAACCTGGCAGGAGGCTATGGAGTTGCCTAGGAGCTATTTATTTAGGAGGGAGTTAGAAAACCTCCTAAATACGTTTCAAAATAGCAGAAAAGTTAGAAATGGGGGATAGCACTTCTAGCTTAGAAGAACCTTTTGAAACCCAATTCTCCTAAGCGTCCACCTAAGCTGATCTTAGGAGTGCTCCTTCCTGGGCTTAGGAGAATCTCTTGCAGCGCTGCCGAGGTGCGTCTAATATGCATCTGAGAAAAATTTTACGCCAATCGTCAAGACCTTACTAACACCAACCGAGAATCGAACCATAGACCTTCCGACCTGCAGACAAGAATTTTGTCATTACACCACGACCAAAGGGCCGTGAGGGAAGAGATACATAAATTTCATATTACAGAATCAAATTTTGCTATCAACCTTGATATTATTGCAACCTGTAATTGTTCCTGTGCAGTCTTTCTACTGTTGTATGCATCTTTATTATTATTCTTTGAACCTTTTGCTTTGCTGCAAAAGAAACAGAAGATTTCTCAAATATAGATCTTTCAAATAAGCTTGTATTAAAGGCCATCCTTTTGCAAGGTGTAAATTTCTCACCTCTCTTGGGTAAGCATAGTCAATGGTAAATGTTTTGGCTCTCACTGAATCCTCTTGGTTATGAAGAAAAATTTTCCTGTTTTTCTGCAGCCCCAGTCCCCTGGTTTTTGGCACAATGCTGCAAAAATCTTTGAATTAGTTCATGTTTTATTGGAGTGATTGAGTGGTAATATCAATGACAGGACAGAAGGGGAGACATTAGGAGAGAGGAAATGGACTGCCAGGATTAAATTTCAGAGATTCACTTTTCTTCCTTTTTCTATCTCAATTTCTTTCGCTCTCTCGTTTTTCTGGAGGGCAAAACATCATCAGCTTAATATATATCAACTCCCCGCCTTCTTGGTCGGCTTGGATCGCTTTAGGCTTTCTGCAGGATCAGAATGAAAAGTGCTGGTTGGTTTTGGATAAAACATTATATTTTTAATCACTCGATAGCAGTGTATGATTTTCTGTCTGAATAGCAGCTGATTTAAAAATCTTCAATAATCGATTGTTCTTGAGGCATCGTAAACCTATTCTCAGTTCGGTTTGGTTTGGGATCATGTTTTCTATCTGTGAGCTAGGCATATATTTAACCAGCCTAGCCGTTTATTGTCAGTCAGTATAAAATCTTTTTCTTCAGTGCTTTAGATGAATTTATTAAAATTTTAAATAAGTAAAAGTAAAAATTGATAAAAATTAAAATAGTAGAAAAACATTTTACTGCACATTGAAATTGTGATTGTAATGTACCAGTCGCTTGTCAGTCAGGTTTAAATATACACAAAATAATGATATGAATGAATGAACGAAACGATGAAAGAATAATGAATTCCATGAAAGATTTATTGCTTGCTATATATCTTTTTGTGCAATGAGTTAAGCAGACAGAATTTAAATCCATTTTCGTGTACAGGGTTAAAGATTAAAACCGTTATACTGTTTATTTAGGACCTTTTCAGAAAAAAAGTTAAGCGGAGTTTTTTTACAGCCACCTCATCGCACCGTAATATGTGAGGTCAGGGAGTTGAACCACCGCACCACCACAAATTTACATGAGGACTGGCGCAATGTAACACAAGCTCTGACTACCCTCGAGATTTTTGTCCAGGCGGCTCTCTTTTAACCCCGGGCAGTCCTCGACAGGTTTGGGGGAATATCAATTGCGAGGAGGCGCCGGACCGACTGGCGCCTAGCTGAAAAGGGGGAGATTGGGCTAATGAATGCACTCAGAAGTACTCCTGGCTAACCCCAGAGCGTTTACCTAGAAATTAGGATTAGCGCAACAATAAGATTAAATTAATGAAATTAAATAGACAACTAACGATTTATTAGAAAATAGAATTTTACGGCAATTAAAGAGTACGAAACAAATAAAGTATATATAAACGCAGAAACTTACTGGCTACCAATAAGAGTTTGGGGGCGGGGAGACAGGAACACAAAAACGGGGAAGAAAGTGGGAGAAAATGAGAAATGGAAACTGAACACCAGAATGGGGGAGGCGGAAGTGAGTTGAGTTAATAAAAAGGGGTTAAAGGTCAGTGAAAATTTGCTTAGTTCGGGCAAACCCGAAATAAAGCCAAGATAATTTAACGGAGCCCCAAGAAATTTGAACCGCCGCACCCGTCGAAAGAAACTTCTCAACTAACTAAAAGGTGACTAATGATCTCCAGTTGTAAGGTATTACGCAACCCCAGTTGATATAGTTCCCGTGCTCAGTCTTTTACACAACAGTAAGGAAACAATTTACATGTAGCGTTATCTTTACGGTTATTAAGAGAAAGTATATGTTTTCAGATTTTAGCATAATTTCAACCGTAAAGATAGCGCCACACTTAAAAATATACATTTCGCGTCCGAAAATACTTAGTAAATACCAGACACTCCAGTACGTAACCAATTAACAGTTTAGGGGGTTTAAAAGTGATTTTGGAAGATTTTAAGGAAAAATCGCTAAATAAGTTAATAAAATCAAACTGGAGGGGAGGTAGTAGTTAAAGAAACAATTTGAACTCTACTAAGCTGTTCTGTACCCACTCTTCCTTGAAACGGTTTTTGCGCATTTATTGGGTGTTAACTGAGTTGCCCGCAGTTTTTAACTTCATATTCACGCGGGAATAGATTCTGTGAGCACCTTTAGCGTGGATCTCAATCCTGCTGCAGTTTTGAAAAGATACTAAAGCTGCGAACAGAAATGGGCTTTTGAGCAACATTCTTGGCATTAAATCGCATTAATATAAATATACAGGTGTGACTCGCGAAATGTGCATTTTTATGGAAATAAATGCGAATCCGGAACATTCAAAACTTCAGTTTTAAAGATATTTAGCTGGCTTTTGAGAGTTTGGACAATTTTTTAATATCTGGCTGAAAATATTAAGCTGTTTAATGGCATCGTTAATGTTGCCACCAAATCTGTTCAAAAATGATGACAGAAACATGTGTTCAGGCAAAAAATTGGGGGTTTCTCGACGGTTTCAAAATTTAGGTATTTCATCAGTTTCAAATCCGCGGGGATAATTGAAGATTAAATGACGGCTTCCTTTTATGGCAATTAAGCTAGTCTGTGAGAATGTGACATAATGCTTAAATCTGGTTTAATGCTCTACTAAAGCAAACTCATGAGCATTGGTGTGTGTACCAGAAACGTTATTTCTGACTTGAACTTAAACAAAATTTGAACTTAAAACCCATTTATTCGACTGCATCTGTATTTATGTCAGATTTACGCGTAAATTTGAGGTAAAGTACAACTTTCTTGGAAAGAAATAATGAAAGCTGATTATTTCTTTTTAATTTTAATGACTATAACATTCATTTAGATATCGGCCATAAATTAATTGATATGATCCTATTGATTTTACTGTTGATCAATTATTGGTATACAGTATACAGTAATGAAGTCTTGCTTACAACGACAAGTCCCTCTAACTGTGCTTCCGACAAGGACCTGATAGCTCGTATTAAGTATGCCTATTTGGACCGTAAACGACCCTCAGAATCCGGTGTTACTGTAATTATTGAACTGTGGATTCAGGCAGTGACAGCGTTATCGGAAATCACCAGTGATTTCGAAATCGATATCTATATCACTGAACTTTGGCTGGACCCATCCCTGTCCTATATTGACATGAATCCCTGTAAGCAGAACCTTTCCCTGACCCACGAAATGTTGGACTATCTTTGGACTCCCAACACCTGTTTTATCAATTCGAAATTTGCTAAAATTCATGACTCTCCCTTCAGAAATATCTTCATTATGATCTATCCAAATGGCACTGTTTGGATTAATTACAGATTGAAAGTTAAGGTTAGTTATACATGTGTCAAGGATTGTACATTCTGCTGGTGCTTTTTTCCTTCTAAGCAGATGGGTATAGTTATTAAATTAAATTATTGAATTTATTAAGTTTAATCCTAAGTAATATTAATAATATTAATTGGTATTATATTAGTTAATATTAATTTAATATAATAATAATTTATTAAATTTAATATCAATAGATAAATGAATTGCAATTCAATGAATATTAATCGGCACACGAGTCTGTGGCTCAGCGTGTTTTTCAACGTTGAACCAAAGCTATTCTTTCTGAAACACGTCCTTCTGATTTATTTTATCTTTAAATATTTATTTAATTAGTCTTATTTACATTTTAGGGTCCGTGTGAAATTGATCTCACAAAGTTCCCAATGGATACCCAGTTCTGCTATCTGACTCTGGAGAGCTTCAGCTACAACACGGATGAGGTTAAGATGAGATGGAAGGAGGTGGATCCTGTACTCCTCTATACGATACCAAATCTACCCGACTATGGACTCATCAATTATTCAGTCTTTCGAAAGGAAGTTGTGAGTGATAATCAGTAGTTCACGTGCAATCGACAGCTTGTACTACATAAGAAAAGTGAGACACTCAGCTCTTCCTAATAGATTAAAGCTTGCGAGATGCTCGACACATTAAAGGCAAAAATCGTCCGAGGTGGCAAATTTCAATTATTAGCATCATCCTGTAAATATAATACGACTCATGGATATTTTGCGATAGTAATTGGTTTCATCTATCTGTTGTAGCTTTATCCGGCCGGTGAATGGGACGAACTGACAGTGACGTTCACCTTCAAACGTCGATACGGATATTACGTCCTGCAGGCCTACATCCCAACCTATCTTACAATCTTCATATCCTGGATATCCTTCTGTCTCTCCGCAAAGGCGATTCCGGCTCGAACCATGCTGGGAGTCAACTCTCTACTGGCGTTGACCTTTCAGTTTGGTACAATCATGAGAAATCTCCCAAGAGTCAGCTATGTGAAAGCAATAGGTGAGAAAAGCTTAGCAATTACTTGTACTGTAAGAAAAGACGGTAAAGAACTTCTTTAGGAATTTGTGGCAGTAGGTAGGCTAGGTGAAGATACCTGATAAGAAAGTAGTGATGTTGTGCTTCGTACTGTTGGGAATTGGGATTATTCGTGCAAGGAAGATGGCCAAATCGTTGTTTAAGATAAACAGGAAACTGTTATTATTTGAACAATAAAACTGTATCACTTTAAATTTCTAACTCAATAAAATATATAAAACGG
>JASAND010014119.1:0-14123 GCA_030248195.1 Trissonchulus latispiculum
GCATAGCACAGTCACTGCACTGCAGTCCTCTTTCTGTGCATAGCACAGTCAGAGAGGTTTTGATAAAACCTTCTCTGGCTATGTTGCAGCACAGATAGAGCCGAGCTGGCTGTCCTTCTTGAACAACCAGGCAGGAGCTCCAGAGATTAGTTCTCTCTGGCTAAGAGCGCTCACAGCGCCCATTGGCTCTCTCCTGTTCGGACTAAGGCTACGGCCTTAGTGACTGCAGGCAGGCGCTTTTCATTATTTCTTTATGGGTAGCAGAATTTAAGTACTTGGATGGCATCTGTGCAACGCTATGCCCCCTGGAACAGAGCCCATTTGGGCCGTTGACCAGACGGATGTCAGGGGACATCCATAGGGATCTCCATTTGATGGGGTCCGTTTCCATCGAATATATATTTTCTGTTTTCAACACAAACTGTGCAAACATCTTACACCGAACAATCAACATATTCCGCTGCAAGCATCCGTTGTTGCATTCTTTGCAATGAATCGCTGCCAATCGAAACACGGAAACGCTAGAGCACAGGAATGTTCTGCTCAAGTTTGGAAAGTCGTCCCAACCGACACGCCGGCGTGACGGCGGAAAACGGTCTTCAAGGAGTAGGCGCCGTATGCATGCATAACAGTACTGGCTAAACTATAACAATCCATCGATCTTTGTTGTCAATACGTTCCGAAAAGATTATCGACAAAACGGTCGCTTATTCATACAATATTGGCTGATAATACAAAACTGTATACACTCCACAAATGCATCTCTAGTCAAATTTGAGCCACCTCGAAGTGACTATAGTATATAATGACTTGACATCTTGGCATAATGTTTAGTCCACTGGCGCTTCGAGGATGTTGTGATGGCCTTCCTCAGAAAATCGCACAAAAGTTGAAGAATCATTTGCAAGAACATGTTCTTCAAATCTTCAGTTTTCCTATTTTGAAGTGTGAAGAAAATGTTTAGTCTACTAGTCTAACAAATTTTTAGGCGAAAGTTATTAGTGATGGGCGCTGGATATCCGGATAATTTTTATATCGGGATAATAGGGATCGACCGGAACCAGAACTGGCTTTAAAAAACCGGAACCGGAACCAGCTCATTAACACTGCAAAAATCGAAAATTTTTCAGACGTTTTGGACAATTTTTGCACAATTTTTCGCTTTATAGTAGTTACTAGAACATTGTAATTAGAGATGCACCGGGGCCGCCACTACCGGGGCCGGGGCCGGGACCTCATCGTGGCCCCGGCCGGGGCCGGGGCCGGGGCCACCTTGGCCCCGGTACCGGGGCCGGGGCCGGGGCCTGAAAATTGGGGGTCCAAATCGAAAATTTTCTGGAAAATTTAAATTTTGCAATAATTTTCGATATACAAACGTTACTATCCTTGTTTTCATTAATATCGGCGTGAAAACAAACGATTTGTAGCACTTTTTGACTTTCGAAAATTCAAAATTTTGGTCAAAAAATGTCAAAAATTCACAAAATTTTGCTAATTTTTGGCCCCGGTCGGTACCGGGGCCTGACCACCGGGGCCGGGGCCTGACTACCGGGGCCGGGGCCGGAGCCGGGGCCAGGCCCCGGTGCATCTCTAATTGTAATAACGTTTGAATTATATTTTATATAGTTATTTCAATGCACGAACATGAAATTTGCAATTTATTAAGAGATTTTTGTCTTATAGCATAGTTAGTCTTTACTACATATAGCTTTAAAATTTAAAATTAATTATACACGGTATGAATAGGCTATATTTATATTATTCGAGCACATTTTAGATGAATAAACGGCATATTTATTTTTACAGTATATATGTTACGTACAAAACCCGAAATCGTACAAAACTACCTAGTTTTGTATGGGTCATTTTGTACAAAACTAGAATTGTATGGCCTCCGTCGTACAATTCTAGTTTTGTATGGTCTCCCTCGTACAATTCTAGTTTTGTATGGCTCTGACCGTACAATTCTAGTTTTGGACGTACAAAACTGTTTCAAAGATATGACAACACCGAGACCAGATTCGCAACACCTGACGAGTTTTATCAAAATGGGACCAAACCAGGAACACTTCAACGACTTTTCGCTAGAAACGAAATTCAACCAACTAAGGAAAAATTTGTTCGGCTGGATATGGTTCCAGATAAAGAAGTTAGTTTGCGTTCAGCGGTTGGAGAAGAATCTGTTGCAGGCTTCACTTAAGGTGCTGGTATCCTTTTGTGCAGTGCTTTTTTAGTAATTTTTTAAACCGCTATAACTTTCGCAATTTCGGGAGTTGGAGAGAGCTTTATACATCGTTTTAAAGCTTATTCTCTGTACATTCACATGAGCTTACGAAACTGGCAAAAGTAGCAAAAAATGCATTAATTTTTTGACATACTGACATCTAACATGAAGAATATAGACCAAAAATCTTTGAACATCGATTTCTCAAAACTGAAGAATCGGCCAAAATTTCTTTATGTGTCACGATATGAAGGACATATGGGCCGAGGGACGTTTTTTTGGATTTGGCTCAACAAGTCTCAATACTCCAGAAAATCCGGCAAATGTGCGATGACACGAAATTTCGCAACTTCGCATTGAGTTTTCTTGCTACTCGATACGTTTTAGCCCAAACCAAGAAAAACGACCCTCCGCAGAAGTGCGAATTTCAGATTCTGCAAAAAATTTCCGGAATCCGTCGAGTAGTTTTTGAGAAATCGATGTTCGAAACAAAATAATCGCAGTTTTCCCAAAATGGTTTTTCGGCCAAATCTCCAGCTGAAAGCAATAAATTCCGGCTAATAGGCATTCATAAAATGTGCATTTGGACGATCTATCGATTGAGTATAACTAAGCCAATTATGTCCTAAACATGTGGCAGTAATTTTGAAAAAACTGATTTCCTCGAAAATGGCCATTTTTTGACCCTAAAAACAGTTTTTTGCTTATACTGACTTAACCACTGGAGATAGCTCAAAGGTTGTAAGAGCACAAATGTTCATTTTCGAGTTCTCTTTCCAGCCATACCAACCAATCCCGTGTCTTGTCTACCTACTGGGAGCTTAAGGCCAAAAACTAAAACTTTCTTATATTTTGGCCTAAGAATACGGGACTGGTCCTGAAATGTTAAAGAGCACGGAAATAGGTAATTTCGTAAGTTTTAGCCCTTTGCGTAAAGGATTAAAGCCGTAGAAGTCAAAAATACCCGAAAGGAAACCAGCACCTTAAGGAAAAGTATTTTGCTGCTGTAAAACCAAGTGCCTTTCAAAGCGATGTCTCTGCAAAAAGAACAACCGACTGTGTACAAGTGACCGTTTCGTTTCTAGCGAAAAGTCGTTTAAGGTGGTGATTCCCTTTGGTCACATAAAGTTTGCACCATTTTTTCTCATCATTACTTAGAGTTAAGAAGCCATTTTTATATCAAAATGCAGCATGACATTTTCTCTTTTTAATGCACACCATGAAACTAATGTTGCTTTTCTAAAATATTTTTAACATATTTTAGAAGAAGTATAATTTTCCATATTCTTGCATACTCAAGTAAATTTTTTCGCGAGACATCGGTTTCGATACCTCCTTCAAATAGCTGGGGACGATTTTTTATTTATTGTCAAATCGCTCTTAGAGAAATAAGCTGAAATGTGTGCGCAACCTGTATTTTGCCTACTTTTTCCAAATTTGTCAAGCGATTACTTTAGCTAGAAAGCAGTAATCGGGGCAACTAAAAAAATGTCCCTGGGTATATTTGTACAGAACGTTGCTTCAAAAGCAAAAATTGCTCTACCACATAGGCCAAACGGGTGATACTTTAATCCACACTTGATGCAGCAATGAAAAGGTTCTCCTAAAAATATTTCAAAACTTCAAAAATCCAAAATTTAAATTAACTTAATTAATTTAAATTAACATTTTGTTTAAATTTTACAGGGGACGGAAATTTTACGTTGGGACCGTACCCCTGTACATCCTTTTATAAGTTATAAAAATTAACTGAAGGTTGCAATTTAGGCTCCATATACCTTTCTCACAAACGAGTGAAGTATATATCTGTCAAATCTTTGAAACAGTTTTGTACGTCCAAAACTAGAATTGTACGGTCAGAGCCATACAAAACTAGAATTGTACGAGGGAGACCATACAAAACTAGAATTGTACGACGGAGGCCATACAATTCTAGTTTTGTACAAAATGACCCATACAAAACTAGTTTTGTACGATTTCGGGTTTTGTACGTAACATATATACGAATTTCGATGAATAATTTAATCGAAGGCAAGTTGACTTTTAAAGGAGATTTACTGGCAAACAAAATTTAATTTCTTAATTGTATATGTATATACGTACGTAGTTAAGCTGAATTCTCAATTAAGCTAAATAAGTAGATATTAGTAGATATAGATATATAGATCTGTCTATTAGTAGATAGAGTTAGATAGTCAGATAAAGTAGATTTTTGCGAGCACCAGAAACTGCTGTTACAGCTTTCGGCAAAATAAGTCGGAAACATGTTTAGTATTTATCTGGCTTGTCTGATAATTTAGAGTCATAATCAAAAAGTTCATTTGACTTGACTACAGCTCTAGGAAAAGTTGCAGCATTTTCAAAACGCAAAATAAAAACTAATGATACCATTTACATTTTTAGAAAACAAAAGCTATCTATTACCAATCTACTAATCTAGCTATCTACTAATCTATTACCATTTTAGTTTACTTTTATTCTCTCTGTATTTCAGACAAAATTAAATTAATTAATTAATTTAATTAATTAATTAAATTAAAAAACTAGGATATACTAGCCCTAAACCTCATTATGAGTTAAGCTCCCTTACCGTGGAAGACATAAAAAATGCATTAAAACATGAATATGGTTTCAACGATAATCAATTAGTGGGTAGTACTCCTTTTCCAAGCATGCTTCCAAAATTTCATAAAAATCCCATTAAATTTAGAATTATAATTGCTAGTAGTAAATCTTTTTTAAAAAATATTTCGGCAATAGTTTCACGTTGCCTAAAATTGATTTATGAAAAAGTTCATAACTATTGTAAAGTTATGGAACGAAATGGCAGGTATCGTATAAAATTTTTTTGGATAATTAAAAATTCGGCTGAAATTATCGAAGTTTTAAAAAATTTGAACAAATCTACCTATGCAAATTCGGTTTATACATATGATTTTACAGAAACGTATACGTCATTAGAACATAAAGTTATTATGGAAAATATGAAAGAACTGTTAGATAAATTTATGGGTAACAGCTATATAGCTGCTACACCAAAAACTGCCTTTTGGGCAAATTCCATAAATAAAAATACAATTTCAAAAGATAAATTATTAAGCTATATTAATTGCATTGTAAACAATACATACTTCTGCATTGGAAATTTACTTTTTCATCAAAAAATAGGCATTCCTATGGGTACTGATTGTGCACCTTTCTTAGTAAATCTAATTCTTTTCAATTGTGAATTTAATTACATGAAAAAACTTTTTTATGCTAAGGACTGGAAATCAGCCAGTTTATTACTTTATATTTTTCGTTATATGGACGATTTAACTGTGGTAAATGATAGAGGAAAATTAGAAATTGTTAAACCTGATGTATATCCTTCTTCCTTGTTGTTAGTACGTCAAAATGAAAATAGTTCTTCTGCGGAAGTATTAGATATTGATATTGAAATTAAAAATAAAAAATTTATTTTTAAACCTTACGATAAAACAGAAACTTTCAATTTTGATACTATAAAGTTTCCGCATATTCAAGGTAATTTCTCAACTGAACGTGCTTATATAATTTTTAGAAATGAATTACAAAGATTATGGAAATTATCTGAAAATGTAACTTTTTGGAATAATGCTGTTCATAGCTTGTCTAAAAAACTGCGTGTGCGAGGTTATTCTATAAATAAACTAAATAATCAAATTAGAATTTTTAGTCAAAAAATTGAAGATAAAAATCTATCTCAATTAATTCGAAAACTATCTTTATAAAAAACAAAATTAATTGTATTAAACAAAAATTTTTTAATTGTTTCTTGTATAGCCCTAACATCACACATGGAATGTATATATCTGCCCAG
Organism: Trissonchulus latispiculum; assembly: GCA_030248195.1. NCBI lineage: Eukaryota > Metazoa > Nematoda > Enoplea > Enoplida > Ironidae > Trissonchulus > Trissonchulus latispiculum. The sequence goes on from JASAND010014119.1 coordinate 6,066, forward strand.
TTTCCCCATGCCAGGTGCGCACCTGGTGAGGCTGGGCGATGAGACGCATGGGGCTATGAGCACTCATCTTTAAGATATATACTATACAATCCATGTATCACACTACTTAATTATTTGTTAAGATGCATATTCGTTGTCAATAATTGCACTAACATTTTTTGTTCTTTTTCCTATTCACATGTTTTTCCTATTTTTATATATATTCTTAGCACAACTTGTTTTCTGTCTCTTGTATGTTTTTTATTCTATTTTTATTTCATATTTAAGTTTCTTATACATATTTCTTTTGATTCTGCTATTGTGGTTGGCAATTCTTAGTATGCCTGGCTCTACCGAAGGAAACTCTGACTCTAGCCTTCACTTTGAAACTACGGTTCTCCAAGGTTAGCCTTTGAGGTTTTCCTGTTTCTTTTGTTTTTTCTTTTTTCCTGCAAATCACTGTTCTTGTACAAATTCCGTATTGTAAAATCTAATCTGACTATGAACTTAGGTAACATCCGCTAAATACAAAATTGGACTTGTTTAGAACATCGGTTTTTAATTCCTTAGCTTGTTATTACATTTCCGTATAATTACTTTGTTATTGGAGTTTTCTGGTTGCAAATGTGCAAAATGCAAATTTTTAGCATGGTTGAAATATATAAGTTTTCATCCATTAAACGTATATAAGCCAAAAGTATTTTTCACAAGCTTCAAAGAAAGTCGAAATGCACAATTTCTCCAACTTGAATTAAACGAAATTTCTTCCTTTTGGCTAGCTTCATCAGAATTTTTAAATTTTAAGTGACGTTTCCTCAAAAGATTTTTAAAAACTCTTGCTATTTGTTCCATCCACAATTTTTTAGTAATTAAGTTAGTCTGCGCACTGGATTAATTACTAAACAAACAGCAATAAACTTAGTCCATACTTAGTCCAGTCTCGATTTAAACAATTAAAAAGATTAAATTTAAGCTAAAACTGACATTTGATTATGCAACAGCGCACTCTATAATTTTGAAATAGCATAGGTCGACGCCAAGGCTTCAATAATTTCAACTCAGCATTAGGTATCTTTACCATTACTTAAATTTAAAAGTTTCGACGGTCTTGTTCTATTTAATCTGAGTTATTAAGTATTATTTTTGTTTTATAATATATTTATATTCATACCAACGATACATTAGACATTATTATTACAAATTCTGAACATTCTAAGTAATGCAATAGCGCCGCAGGCGAAAAGTTTTGAATATATCATATTCTGGTTATAAGAGAATAGCAGTTTTTCAACAAGTTTTAAAGAAGTTTGATAGAATTTTTGAAAATTTTAATAAAATTTTGCTGTTGATAATAGGCTAAAATTGGTTCCGGTACGTTTTCAAAAAAAGGAACCGGAACCAAAAAGTACCGGAACCGGAATTCCGGTCGATCCCTACCGGATATCCGGATTTGAAAAAATATCCGTTTATGCCGTTAATGCATATAATGCAACAGTAAATACAACATACAGTAAAAATTAATGTAACAAATTCTGCTCTGGCAGCTCACTATAAAACGCTTGAAGTAAATAAAGCCTTATACTTAAAAATCAGCAAGCTCGAATGGAAAGCTGACGAATTTAGAACTTAAGACAATAAAGGTCAAATGCGGAGTGGGGCATGCGACCCGCGAATATGGGTTGTTCAGCGAAGCTGGTCCATATTAGTGCGCTATTAACCTAGTCCTCCTGGCATTTACAACCTGCCCCACCCATATTAACGTTTTAAAACGTAGTCCTCTGTCTGCTTAAAACCCAGTGTCACCCATATTGCATTTTTCATGCTCCATTGGAGCATTTTTATTCTTGTCCTATTTCATTTTTAAGGTTCTCAGTAAAACTTGAGCAAAAATGTTAAAGCTTTATGGAAGAAACTTTAAAAATTCCCCCAATAATTATATATATACGTAATAGCCAACCAAGCCATAGAACAAAGAAACTTGAAAAGCACCAATTTCTCCATTTTTTCTTGATTTTGGCAGAAAAACCCTCATCCACTACAGATAATAATATTTTAGAAAGTTGCAGAAAGTTATCTGCAGTTTGTTGTAAGCAGCACTGTACTTCAGCAGCACTCTACTGCAGCGCAACCAGATGCAAATTATACAATACTGTCAATGCAGGAAACCTATACGGCACAACTTATAATGCATAACCTCTAGGGGGGTGCATCAAGGCCTTAACTAAGGTTCATCCCCCTGCATATGCAAAGTATTAGCAGACAGTATTATTAGATAAAATTAGTGCAATTAGTGTTAATCAAATCCTATCCATCTGTATTTTTAAGTGTCTTAAACTATGTAAATATTCATTAAATTACACTTGTTAAATTCCTCTGTTGTCTCCTTTTTCCTGTCTTAGAGAGAAAGCTGATAAAGATGGATACATCACTCCTTGAAAACTATCAAACCCCAAACCACCAGCTACTGCTCTTTGAATCATCTTTCAACTCAACCTGAACTTAAAGAACTTCGAACAATACTAATGATGAAACCACAATCTAAAGCGATGAATTACATATATACGTATATAATGATTTATTTTTGTCTAACTGTTGCTTATGCTAATAAATCTTATCTTATCTTATCTTAATGCTCTCTCTCTCTCTCTGTTCAGCAATCATCGCTAGGCGTAGATTGGAGGAACCATAGGAATGGCCCCTGCCTCCCTCAACTTATGCTCTTCTGCAGTTATATGCAAAATTTCAGACGATTGCAACTTATATAAGTAGCTAGTTATAGGCCGTGCTGTACTTTTCAGCAGCACTCTACTGCAGCGCAAACGTCACTGCCAAAGAAGGAAACTTATAGGGCACGATTTCTAATGCTATTATACACTTGCCTGCAGAATTTCAGGCGATTGCTATTTATCTGTTGCTAATATTAGGCCGTGCTGTACTTGAGCAGCACTCTACTGCATCGCAACCAGGGTTTTTTTTGTGCATTTTACTGAGCATATGCACACTTTTTTCCAAAATGCACACTCGAATTTAAAAATGCACACATAAATGCACAGTCAAATTTTGCTTCCGCTAACCACAAAATGCTCTAAAAAATTTCCAAAGTGCTTTAAATTTAAAAAACCCTAGCTTTTAGCTGGGGGCTACAGCCCCCAGACCCCCGCTTTTTCTTACGTACTATTTTTCGGTCATGGCAACGTCGCTACAACCTTTCTTTGTTTGATTGTTCCTCACTAAAGCCACTAATTATTGAAATATTTTTGCTTTAGATTGTAAGTATATATATATATTTATACTAGTGTGCGTTCCTTCATCGTCAAAAATAAAAGGCTGGATTCAGCCAATTTTTCTTAAAGCATTTCTTTACATTTTCTTCCTCTACAACGGTTCGACTGTGCAATGCTAGCTCTCTTATTGCCGTTTGTTAATCTGTTAAAATGGTAAGAAGTTGTTCATAAAAATTTCTTTCGTGTTCAAAATTCCAAAAAATTCCCAACTTCTGGGGAACTCCGCCCCCAGACCTCCCCGGCGTCGACTTTCAATCTAATTTCTACATTATATATATATACGTTAGATATATTAAATGGCTATCCGCAAAACAGGGCTGAATTACACCAATACGTAATTACAGCTCGGATTTTATCGCTACTTTGAAGAAATTCTTGAATTATATAAGTACGTAAATTTGGCAGCAAATTGACAATCCTATGTTGATTTTATGTTATTCACAATTTTGCGCTTAATAGATTCACAGCATTGCAGATGTCAAAACCCGACACCTATATACGTTAGTTTGTATAGTTCTGCATTTGCCTAAATATCAGTTGTACGTGTGCTAACCAGTTAAGATTTAAAATCGTCAACAAAACATCAACTAAAGCGTGGGATTCCAGTTGAAGTCAAAAATGCGTAGAACACAAAATTACGGCCAAAAATGTACGTTACAGTTCAAAATAAGCAATTTTTTAAAAATGCACACATTTTTTTCCAAAATGCACACTATTTTTTAAAAATGCACAAAAAATGCACGCTTGTCCGCAACCAAAAAAACCCTGATCGCAACAATATAGTAACGTCGTAATAAGTGAACGAAACGTATCTATAATAGTTTGTCATGTTCTAAACTATCTGTATGCCGAATTTTAAATACCAGTGACAAATGACTAACTTGTTATCGACGGTGCTGTGTTTGTGACAGCACATACAGCACGGTGGAAGCTAGAGAATTCACCAACTAACATAGCTACAGTTCCCCCTTACTACAGACACAATTAGCACCAAGTTTCATCTGTTTAGCCGTTTACAGCAAGGTTTTTTAGGCCATAGCTTAGGCCATGGCCTAAATTTATGAGTCGATGGCCTAAAGAATTTTGGCCGTTGAGGCCATTTGGCCTAAATTGTTCGACGAAAACTCAGTTAAACTTTATTGATTTTTAAGTAAAAACAACAATTTCCTTAAAAATTTTTCGCGCCTTCGGCGCGAATTTATTCATTTTCCCTTGTATTTCTGGGCTACGTGAGCCGCCAGCTAGTTATATTGTCTATTTACGCTTATAAATGCACATTCAAGTTATATTTTCATTTACTATTATAAGGATTTCATCGAAGAAATGCTATTTTAGTATTGTAGTTTAACTTTATTTCTATTACATAGTTTAAGTTTTTCTTTCTTTGGCTCATACTCGTATGCTCCTACCTGTTTTAATTTTCAATAAAAATTCATTAATTCATTAATACTGTTGTGCACTATTATTTCTATGCTAACAAGGTTCTGTTTTTGCCATTTTAAGGTTAAAACGTAGTTTTTTAGTGTGCTATACAGTGACGATGGCGATTTTTGTTGTTAAACAGCGATTTTTGAATATATATATATATAACGCGTGAATACATGATAACTGTAATTTTAACAATGCGTACGATAACGCACAACCTAAAAATTAGTAAAATTTGGATGGCCTAAATTTTTTGGCTGATGGCCTAAAAAATTTGAGTCGTTGAGGCCATTTGGCCTAAAGTTCGGCGACCAAAAAAAACCCTGGTTTACAGTAAGTCTACATACAGCGTGCTATGGTTGCTGCATAACACTACAGCACGACAGCAGCACCGCATAGCGTTGCAACTATGCTCAGCGTGTTCAGCGAACCCGATAACCCTTATATGCTCCCACTAGGTGGCCCAAAACAGCAAATTTAGGCCTATTTTTGACTATTTCCTTTAGAGTTGGGATTTAGAAATTTTTCCGAAAATGGCCATTTGGATCGACTTCCTTTGGGCCGGCCGCCTGAACGGACCAGGACCTAAATCAAAAATCGGCCAACGTTATGCACTAGTAACCCCTCCGTACTTGTTCATGCAACAAACCGCTTGTCTTTGAGTGTTTTCTAGAGCCCTGTAGGCGTGACACAAAATGGCCGCTTTTTGACCAAAAACGCCGTAGGAAACTTTTGGCCGGCCGCACAGGTGGCATGCCGGGCCGGGCAGCGAAAAAATGTAGCGCGGGGCACATGGGACCATATCGGCATTCAGAAAATATAAACCATTCCTGCTGAAAACGTCCACTTCTTTCAAACACCTCCGCACAAAATAGCCCTTTTCCAAGCGTGACTAACACAGAAAAAAACAAACGGACCTAACTTGTCCGGAAGCGAAAATTTTCAAAGTTGAAAATTTTGACCAAAACTTTTTTGCAACTTGTTGTACTCGTCGTGAAGATTCCAACGATACCAAACTTGTCGAGTTTCGTTCAGTATTAAGCTGGAACGGTGCTCGAACGAGTCCGAAAGGGCCGCGCAGCGCTTTTTACACCCATATTATATATAGGAATTAAATTAAATCAAAACTAAGCCTTACAATTATAGTCCTCATCTCGGCGTTGACAGTGATTTTGGAGATTGAACTTTAAAAAATAAACTGCTACATACTTTCCACTAGTTTCAGGAGTATCCTGATTACATTACATTGGGCGTCAAGGGTGCAGGTGTTTGACTACATAATCAACAGAGCTCTTACGCTTTAATGTGAGCGTACTCCACAACGGAAAGTATTTTTAGGTTCAGTCTCAAAATCACTGTCAACGTGAAAGGATGCAGACTTGGATTTGAGACATTTAATTATATGTCTGTGAGGACAACAAAAAGCACATATTCAGACGTTCGACACAGGATTCCAGCAATACTGAACGGAAACTCAGTTTGTCGTTGGAGATATCTTCACATTTAATGCAAGTTGCAAAGGATTTCAACTTTGAAAATTTTCCTTCAGGCAAATTGGAAGTCCGTTTTTCTGTGTTTAGTCACGCTGGAAATTTATTTTGATGCCGAGTATTTGAAAAGTGAACGTTTTCAGCAGGAATGGTTTATATTTCTGAATGACGTCCCATGTGCTTTCGCTGCTAGCCATACCTGTGCGGCCTTCTAAAGAAATTTCTGGCGTTTTTGGTCAAAAAGCAGCCATTTAATGTCACGCTGAAGCTCTAGAAAAACACTCAAAGACAAGCAGTTTCCAAAGTGGTGTGGAGGGATTACTAGTGCACTTGGCCGGTTTTGATTTGGAGTCTGGTCGTTCCGGCCGGCAAATGTTCCAGAATGGTTTCGGAAAATTTCTAAATCCCAACTCTAAAGGAAATAGTCAAAAAATAGGCCTAAATTTGCTGTTTTGGGCACCTAAATTGGGAACGTATAAGGAGTTGTCGGATTCGCTAGTACTGGTATAGTTTGCAACGGTGCTGTCGTGCTGTAGTGTTAATGCAACATTTTCTCGTGTAATAAAATAAAGTTAGGCTACAATACTAAAATAGCAAACCTTCGATGAAATCCTTGCCAATAGTAAATGAAAATATAACTTGAGTATAAAATTTATAAACGTAAGCGAACAATATAACTTGTAGCGGCTCACGTGCTCCAGAAACCGGGAAAATGGACAAATTCTTAAAGGCGCGAAAAATTTTGGGAAATTGTTGTTTTTGCCAAAAATCAATAAAAAGTTTAACTGAGTTTTTCGTCGAACAATTTAGGCAAAAATGGCCTCGGCGGCAAATTCTTTTGGGCCATCGACTCTAGGCATGGCCGCTGCAACTTCTGCATGCTACTGTAAACATTGTGATGTTTTGGTGCTGGTATTGATGCTAATATTGGGAACTGCTAGCTTCTTGAATTGTGTTCTCACAGCTTCCTGCGTCTTTGTCAATGTAAACACAGTACCGTCGATGAACGAGTTGGTGTTTTGTCACTGGTATTTAAAATTCGGCTTTGGAGTAGTTTAGAACATGACAAACTGTAGATACGTTTCGTTCACTTGGCCGACACGGCCTACTCTGCGTGCGATCGAATTTTTGGTTGCCGGACAAGCGTATTACCGTAATTTCAAATAGTGTGCATTTTGGAAAAATGTGTGCATTTTTAAAAATTGCTTATTTTGAACTGTAACGTACATTTTTGGCCGTAATTGTGTTCTGCACATTTTTAACATTCAACTAGTCCCACTTTGTTGGAAATGTTTTGATGACGATTTTAAATCTTATTGCACGTACAACTGATATTTAGGCAAATCTGCAGAGCTATACAAACTTTAACGTATATAGGTGTCGGGCCCGGTTACATCTGCAATGCTGTGAGATCTATTAAGCTGGAATTGTGAGATATTTATAAAATCAACATAGAATTGTCAATTTGCTGTAAATTGCAATGTATATAATTCTTCTTCCAGAAATGTGATAAAATCCGAATATGTGCGTATTGTCAATACATTTTGCGGATAGCCATTTAATGTATCTAACGTATATATAATGCATAAAATTAAATTGAAATTGAAAAAATTGTGAATTTTTTGAAATTTACAGTACGAAAATTTTTATGGTACCTGCCTGCATTTAATAGATTAACAAAACAACAATGAAGAGCTAGCATTATTGGCGAGAAGCGAAAATGCTGAAAAATTGGCTGAATCCAACCTTTAATTTTGACAGAACGCACACTAATATAGATATATATATATACTTACAATCTAAAGCAAAGATATTTCAATAATTAGTGGCTTGAAGGGAACAATCAAATTTAAAGAAGATTTAATAACCTGTCGCTAAAC